>APFE031716102.1:22704-59467 GCA_000404065.3 Pinus taeda
AATATATGTGTAATGTCTCCATCTTCCTGACAATCATTTGAGACCCACAAAATCTAGATTTGCTCAGGCACAAGTCTTGTAAGAAATCCAAGGCTGTCTATGGGACCGACAACATCTTCTGGCACCATTGTCAGGGAACGCATTAAAGGATTTTCCCCCTGGGATACAGAAAATTGAGCACTCTTTGTGTAGGTGAGCAAAGATGTTCTGATTGCATCCACATCACCTTGGAGACTCCACACACCCCATCATCATTCATCATCCTTTATTTTTAAAAGCCTCACACTCACTTATATACCTCTTAGAAGAAATCCCCATTTGTATCTCACCCAGAGAAAATAGTTTTCAAGAAAGTTTGGAAGGAGAAAACTCCTACTTCCTGCACTACCGTCTCATCAGTCTTTGAAGCCTCCTCATCCAGCTCTCAACCCATTGTTACTCACTACTTATGACTTACTCCTAAGACCCTTACATAACCTCCTTTTAGTCTAGCCACTCCTACCACTATGTTTTTGGCCCAAGTTCCTCAAGAAAGTCTCAATCTCCCTCCATTAATCTTGATGGCTCTTCCAAGTTTTTTGCTAAATAAATATGCCCCTCTAAATTTACCTCATCCCCTAAGTGCTATGCTCCAAGACTACCTAAATCTTATGCCTAGGTTCAATGGGGAAGATGAAAACACTACACAAAAACACCTTGAAACCTTCTGTGCTTTTTCTGAGAATCTGAACATAGAACAATTGGATGTGGTCCTGAGACTTTTTGTACAATCCCTTGATGGAGAAGCCAAAAAATGGTTTAAATCCCTACCCAATGCCTCCATCACTACCTAGGAGGAACTTGAGAATCCTTTCGCACAAAAATGGGGTGAAAAGAGAAATCACAAGTACCTCCTCACAAATTTTAACGCCATAAAGAAGAAGCTAAAAGAGGATATCTTAGAATTTATAAAAAGGTTCAATAAGCAGTACAATAACCTACCAATTGAGATAAAGCCTCCTCCAGCCATTGCTCGAGTAGCTTTTTTGGGAGCTTTTGAATAGGAGTTTGGCTTTACACTAAGGGAAAGGAAGTCTCTCACTCTAGATCAACTCCAAATCGATGCACTTGAGGTGGAACAAACTTCACCTCAGCAGGGAAATCAAGAGGAAAGAAGGAACCTACTAAGAATAAAATAGGGAAAGAAGAGGCATCCTCCTCTAACCGAGATAGAGAATCACCAAACCCAAAGTGGGATGAACTGGACAAACTCATTAGGATTTTATCACATAAGGTTGAAAATCTTGAATTTGAGAACAAGAATATCTCCAAATGGAATGCTCAAGTCAACAACCAGGGTTATAACCCATAGTATAGAAGGCCTCCATTGCAAATACTTCCAAGGGAAAGAAAGGAACAACTCAATCAAATCCATCATCCTTATAATATTATCTCGATGAAAAATCATCAGATACACATTAGATGTAGGGAAACTTGTATTCCGCTTTCTCTGAACAAGAACATGAAAATATGGCTCACTAGGAGACTAGTCATGATAGAGAAGTTGCAGAAAATGAGGAAGATCTAAATTATTATTTTGCAGAATTTATGAAAACAAAACCACACTAAAAATATGATCTAATATCTTCAAAGAAGAGGTCAAGAGAACCATAACAACAAGAGGGAACAACTCCCCAAGTTGTTCCCCCAATACTAAATAAAGGGAAAGGTAAGCTAAATGCTGACTCTTCCAAGATAAAGGTCTCCTCTAATAACGAAAGCAATGGTTCAAAGGGACACACAGAAAAGGAGGCGCCTATTCTACTGAAAACTACTAGTGGTAAGGAAGAAGGAACAGAGCCAAGAGGTATAGAAAAAGTCAAACTCACCTTCAAACTTTAGAAGGAGCTTGAAAAGGTAAAAATTCATGTTCCTCTGACTGAGATTCTAAAGCAACCTACTTATAAAGCTCAATCCTCTCAATTCATGCATCCATCCACCTCAGCACCAACCCAAGATTGTTTAAACCTCCAAGAGGAGAGTCCAATGGTTGTTTTTGGGCTGCATGTTGAAGAGCTTGATCCTTCTACTGCACCCTTGTATGTCACCCTAGTAATCCAAAATCTCTTACTGCATAATTTCATGTTGGATTTTGGAGCCTCACACAACCTCATGCCATTAACAGTGATGGAATCCTTGAGCTTGCAGATCACCAAGCCCTACAAGGACTTGTACTCCTTTGACTCTAAGAGGGTCAAATGCTTGGGAATGATAAAAGATCTAGTGGTAAACCTAGCTCAAATCCTTGTGAAGAGTGTGGTAATGGACATCATAGTGGAAAAAATTCCCCCTCGGTTTGACATGCTCTTATCTAGATCTTGGGGTTCCAAGGTGGGGGGCTCTAACAAGTTAGATTTCACTTATGCCACTATTCCCACTTTTGGAGGTGAGCAAAGGAGGTTGTACAGAGATTCCAGGTTTGTAAAAACTGCGACCCCAACTAAAGGCTCAGAAAACTCCCTAGTGCATGGGAAGGAAAATGACCTCTCCTGCATGTTCCTAGAAGAAGATGAGACCATCTTAGAGGAAACGTCAGTACATCTAACAACGCAGTCGGAACCCCAGCACACAAATGAAAACAAAGTATGGAAATTATACTTTTACGGAGCAAACTTGAAAGAGGGAAATGGAGTTGGGGTATTGCCGGTATCTCCTAAGGGCATCCTAATACCCCTCTCATTCAAACTGGAGTTTGAGGCGACCAACAATGTGGCGGAGTATGAAGCATTTCTCCTGTGTTACAAATAACAAATAATATGAATATTGAATGCCTAACAGTCTATGGAGACTCTGAGCTGGTCGTAAGGTAGATCAAAAATCAATGCCATGCCAAACACCCCAGACTGAGGACCTACCAGAATGAAGTGTGGGATTTAATTGATAATTTCTTCCTGGCCTTTAATATCCAATTTATACCTAGGGAAGGAAACAGGATGGCTGACTCCCTTGACGTAGCTGCAAGAAGTTTCAAGCCCCCTCAAAACCCACTCCTTAGTTATGAGTTAGAAGTTAGATATAGACCCTCAATACTTGATAATGTCAAACAATGGCAAGTATTCGAGGACGACAAGTAGGTGAAAATATTCATAGAAGTCATTGGGGAGTTCTCCCACTCCACCATCGATCAAGAAGAAGAAGAAATAGATCAAGAAACCACTTCGTGGAAAGACACAATGGTTAGGCACAAAATTTTGCAACTGAAAGGGAATACCATCCCTCGTGGACTAGTCCCACTAGAAATGCTTTTTAATAAGGATGACATAATCTCCAAACCAATAGCCCCAGAGATAGGTGATAAATTAGAAGACTGCAACATCAACTTAGAGGAGGAACCCTAGATGATTAGGATATAAAAAGGAATCCCCTTGCAATAAAGACAAAGGTATTTAAATCTATTCAAAATCTACAGGATGTGTTTGCTTGGTCTTATGAGGATTTGAAAGCATTTGATACTAAGATCATTCAACATAAGATTCCTTTGAAGAGTGGAATAAAGCCATGCAAGTGGAAACTCAGGCCGATAAATCCACTCTTACTCCCCCTCCATTGCAAAGGAAGTAAGAAAGCTGCTACAGGAAAAGATCATAGTGCCTTTAAGGTACTCAGAGTGGGTGTCCAACCTAGTCCTTGTTCGGACAAAGAGTGGAGAAATAAGGCTATGTGTAGATTTTTTGAATCTAAACAGGGCGTTGCTAAAAGAGAACTACTTGCTGCCTAAAATGGATTATATATTGCAGAAGGTGGTTGACTCAGCCAAAATTTCCATGATGGATGGGTTCTCTGGTTATAACTAGGTGGCAGTCCACCCAGATGATCAAAAGAAAACTGCTTTCACCACCCCGTGGGGAACATTCACGTACGCTCGCATGCCCTTTGGTCTTATTAATGTAGGTTCCACATTTCATAGAGCCATGGACATAGCTTTTGTAGGGGAGAAAGACAAATTTGTGGTGGTTTATTTAGACAATATCACATTCTTTTCCAAGACTAATGAAGAGGACATCCTCCACTTGAAGCTTACCTTTGAAAAAAGAAGGAGATATGGGCTTTCTTTGAATCCTAAGAAATCTCAGGTCACCCTGAGTGAGGGGAAGCTACTAGGACCCATAGTAGCATAGGAAGGTGTGAAGATCGATCCTAAATGAGTCGAAGCCAACATCCATATTCCTCTGCCCAGGAATAAGAAAGAGGTCCAAGCCTTTTTGGGTAGAATAAATTTCTTAAGGAGGTTCATACCCAACTATGCAAAGATAGTCAAGGGTACTATGAACATGCTTAAGAAGGAAAATTAAGTCAAGTGGAGCCCCGCCCAAAAGATTCTTTCATTAGAATTAAAGAAGCTTTGGCTAAATCCCTAGTACTGGTCAGCCCCAACTATTCAGTTCCTTTCTACATCTTTTCATTTGCCACTCCACATATTATTGCCACAGTACTGCTACAAAAAAATAAAGATGGTTATGAATAACCCATCACCTTCTTCAGCCAAGCCCTGAGGGATGTTGAGATGAAATATAACTTCTTGGAGAAACAAGCTTATGCACTAATCAAGGCTTTGAAGGCATTTCGTATGTATGTGCTACAATCAGAAATCACAATATTTGTCCCAACGACAACAGTCAAGGACATCCTGGTGCAAGGGGACATTGAAGACAAAAGGGGTAGGTGGATAGTGAAGATTCAAGAATATGAGCTAGACGTAAAGCCTACCAAGCTCATAAAAGGCCAAGGGTTGGCCAAGGTTTTATCTGAATCAAATTGCGAAGCTTTAGGGATAAACCTGATCATAGAGGAAGGCAGACTAGAGGATCATCAGAGAAGGATTAAAACATCGGAGCATAAAATATATGCCAAATATGAGGGATCACCCTGGTATAAGAACATCATACATTATCTCTTATTCCTAAGGTTTCCATTGGGGCTGGATAAATACAAATACTAAATTTTAATATTGCAAGCACAAAAATATATCATATCCAATGGTCTACTCTATTGGAAGGACCTGGTGGGAGTATTTCTACTATGTTTGGTAGAGGGCGAAACCCATAAGGTGATTGAGGATTTTCATAGAGGAATTTGTGGGCAACACTATAGTTGGAAGAACATAGCACATAAAATACTCAAGGCAGGATTCTACTAGCCTACACTATTTGGGAATGTTCATTCCCAGGTCAGGTTGTGTCAGAAGTGCCAAGTGTTTGCTGAGAGGAAAAATATTTCTCCTCTCCCCCTTATTCCAGTACATGTGGAAGAACCTTTCAGACAGTGGGGATTATATTTCATAGGAGAAATAAACCCATTGTCTAGTGGCCAACATAAGTGGATATTGACGGCCACAAATTATTTCACCAAGTTGGTAGAGGCCATCCCAACTAGAAATTCTATAGATTCATTAGTAATCAAATTTATGGAGGAGAATATATTATCTCACTTTGGCTGTCCCTTCAAAATTATCACTAATAATGCTCAGGTCTTCAAATCTGCCAAGTTCACCAACTTCTGCCATAAATACAATATCATCATCGGGCACTCCACTACTTATTATCCTCAAGGTAATGGCTTGGGTGAGTCCTCAAACAAAACTATGGTCAAGGTGTTGAAGAAGAGCATCATCGAGAATCAGAGGAAATAGGACTCCCAGCTAAAGCTTTCCCTATGGACCAACTGGGTAACTCTTAAATGATCCATGGGGAAATCACCTTTTGAGCTAGTGTATGGTAAGATTGTAGTCTTCCTGATCCAATTAGTGATTTCGGTGGCAAAGTTACCGCAAGAAGCAAAGGAAGAGTCAATTTCCTTAACGCAAAGGATGAATCAGCTGGTCGAGCTTCATAAAAACAGAGAGTAGGTAGGGGCCAAATTGTCAAATTACCAACAAAAGATGAAATCCATGTTTAATAAGAAGGCCAAGGATTGACCACTTCAACCATGAGATTTAGTTCTCCGCTGGGACGTCCGACGGGGAGACAAAGGAAAACATGGAAAATTTGATCCGCTATGGTTCGACCCTTTCAATATTGAAGAAGAAAGAGGAAATAACACATACATGCTTGAAGATATGGACGGTGAATCTCTGGAACTACCGATAAATGGTTAGTTCCTCAAACTTTATTTCCAAAACTAGAGGTACATGTTTTGCACTCATTGTAAATATTAGTGTGTGTATTGTAATTGTTATATAAAATTTCCATATTATGTTGAAAAGTCCACTTACAAATAATTATCATTGTTTAGAAATGACTCCATGCCCAATAGAAGGAAGGCTACTGGTTTGTAGGTTCTCAACACCTTGCCAGGAAGGCATTGTCCCTAGTTGGAGCCAATATTATCACTCACTACATTATGAGTTTTCAGTTGATCAAAGTTGCCAAATAGCAGTGAATTTTGAAGCCATCTTCCAGACTAGAGAAGCAATCAAAGCCAAATTGGACCCTCTCTATTGCATAGTTCTCAGAACAAGCTTTCCAACGGTATATGGAAGTATGAAAATGGACTTCTGGATCAAAAGATATGGCCTGTTAAAGTTCAGAGGTTCTGTTTCCTTTAAAGGGAAGGAGAAAAGCATATCGGAGGTCCAGGAACTCATCGCAATTACAAATCGACGTTTTTCTCAAGTGGCAACAGGGAAGCGCAGTGAAATCTGTGATCAATTGATCATAGAAATCACAAATCGCAAATAGGTCGGGCCTCGGGCATAGTCCATCGACTTATTAATGGGGGGTAGGTCCCACATATCGCATATTGCAGTCCCACGATATCGCAGTCCTGCATCTCGCAGCCTCGCGATCCTGCACATCAGACGTCGTAATACTGACAAATCAGTGATTGGCAAGCCCTAAGGACTATTCTTAAGGAATTGTGGGGGGGATATGCCGGTAGCGCAAAATCGTCGAAAATTGGGATTTAGTGTTAAAGCGCTGGGAGGGGATGATTTCATTTTACAAAGGAAATCAGATGCAAAACCAGAGGCAGGTGAGCCTTTTCTCTCTCCTCCAGGGGGCCACACGTTAGAGCACCAATGGTCCAGATGAATCCACATGGCAGCTGATGTCATCATGATGTGGAAGTACGAAGGACACGTGGCACATAGATTTGACTTGTTTAGGGGTCCTATGGGGGAATTTTTGGGTGACATGTGTCACCACTCAGGAGGTGCCACATGGCACTAATGATGTCATCAATCTCACAATCAATTATCGTATAAAGTAAAGCCCCTCCTCTGCAAAACTCCCTTCCGGATTGTGATTGTGATATGTTGGGACCTCCTAGATGTGATCTTTTATATAATGGAGTTAAACATTTGTTGGGTCCGTCCCTTTCAAAGGTCGCATACTCATTCAATACCCCCATCTCTAGACGGCCCAAATTGACTCCACCCAGATCAACAACTCCCAGGCCTTTTCGCCCCCCGCCCCTACCATGTTTCCGTTTATCAGCGAGGGGGGTCTAAAAAGAGGTTTCCCTGCCAGGCCCCTCTGCTATATGTCCCTCTTGTATCATTTCGCACCCCACCCATTTCACTTACCACTTACAACTCATGCCCCCCTCTGAAAACCACTCGTCCTCAACTCCCTCTCCCGTGTTGCGATTGCGAGACCCCTAGTGGGCCTGATCCCGCAAATCGGCGATCGCAAGGTTCAAGGGGAGATATCAAAGGCAAGTGTTATAAATCACCGGTATGCAGGATTTCATATAACAAATGAAGAAGCCCCCTGGCAGGAAGTCCCACGGCCCTAACGCTCGAGGCTAAGCCCCTGGTTCTAGACCTGGGTCATATGAAGAGAATTATAGGAAGAGGACCAAAGTAAGAGGGTTAAAGGGGATCAGAACTCTCCTGTTTCGTAATGTTTTAGTGTTACGAGCCAGCGCTGGAAATTCCTCCATATTACAACATAAGTGCATCACCAGGCATATCTAGGTGTCGATAGTGTTCTGCAAAATTTTAATGGCGCGGTGGGTCGCCAGCTGAGGAATTTAATGCAGGAGATGGAGCATTCAAACCCAGCATGGGTTGATCTAGAAAGGCCTTTTGTGACACAAAACCAAGGTTGACGCTGACAGAAGTAAACAAGGACTTAGTGGTCCGAGTGGAATTTATTATCCAGCATGGTGCCCCCATATTGAAGGAAGACAAAGTACTACCCAGGGGTCCTCTGCTTTAGTACTCCAGCATGAAACTAATAGTGCCCAATCCCAACTTTAAAGGATGAACGATTCAATTTGTAAAGGCATAAGCGACTAGAGTCGACTGAGTAGCACATGAGGCCATACCGTGAGCAAACTACAACTTGAAGCAATAGCAATCACAGGGATGGGCATGAAGATATTTTATTGGCATTTTCATTTGATTGATTGACTTGTTTTGTATTCTTGTAGTGTGTGGTCATTCAATGAGGCAATTAATGTTTTGTAATGTTTTTGGGCCACAGAGCCATCCTTAGCCGAGACAACCAGTCAATCTAAGAGTTAAGACTCGATAGAAGATATTTTATTGTAGAAAATGTTCAAGCGTTCCCCGTCTCTAGATAAAGAAAGCAATACTTTACAAAGGTTCATAAATTCTAAAGAAAAAGCTACATGTTATTTTCAGACTATATAACTTTATATTACAAATCTTTTAGAATATCAAAGAAATGGTGGTGATTCCCCCTTCGAGTATTACAATATGTTATCCCTATGTTAAAACCCATTATGTTCATGTTTCTTCTCTGAATTCATGCAATCATAGCTGCTAGAAATATTTCATACTTCCTTACAGATTCACTTGTATTGATTTGTTAATGCATGTGCTTGTATGAATTGCTGAAATTATATCTTTAAAATTGCACTGCATGAATCATAACACCCACTCTCTCTTTTGTCAATTATATCTGCCAATATCCTCATTTTTCCATAAAACTTATTAAGTTGTATGTCCTTGAACTACTTGGACTCCACTATTTTATGCACATATTTATGTGAATTTCATATGTGAAGAAGTACCATAAATACATTAGTTATACCTTTTGGATGAATGAACCAACCCATTCCTTTATATATATATATATATATATATATATATAAAGAGAGAGAGAGAGAGAGAGAGAGAAATCAGAATCAACGCCTGAACTTCCCGGGCCCTACATTGTAGAACAAAAAACTGACAATCCTGCTCTCACCATTGCAATGCTTGAGGTAAATGCTTTGTACTCAGATCTTTATTCCCACTCATTTATCTATAGATTTAATGGATTCTAGCCCAAATTTGATGTTCTGCATCATTGAATTCACACTACATGGACACAAAACTGCGAAATATACTTATGCCCGAGGGTTTTTTATAGTAAGATTTAATACATAACAAGAAAATGAATATATCCTCAACTAGGGGCCATGGTTTTGGGGCAGCGCAGGGCTCTTCATGACCCCTTGGTTTCCAGATTTCGATGCCAACACAATGGTGGTATCAAAGATGCCAGTCTGGGTTAGGTTGCACAACCTTCCATTACACTTCTGGCACCACAAGGTATTAATTGCCATAGGGAACACCTTGGGAAAATTTCTAAAGACAGATGGAGACAGAATTGTAAAGGGAATATTTACTTTCACCAGAATTTGTGTTGAAGTAGATCTCAGCCAGGGACTACCAGAAAGTATTACACTGAATTTCAACAATACACATTAGATACAACCCTTGGACTACAAAAACACATAATTCTGATGCTAAGGTTACTTGCAAACAGGTCACCTACTCAAAGCTTGTCCACAGGCAAGAAACACCCCCGAATGGAACAAGAAGCAATAGAGGAAGCAACGTACAAAGCCATTGGATGAAGAAGAAGACACGGTAGAGACTACAGAATATAAATCAGAAATAGATGAACAAAAAGACCAAAACAACACACTAAAGAAAGAGGAAGCCCCTAGTAACCCTACGCAGCAACAAGCTTCCCAGCCAACAAGAAAGGAAATATCTGGCAACAAGAGAACTCATGGATCAGAAGGATTTGAGTCGGAAAAGGACTCTCCCACAACTACAATTGAAAATTAGCTATCCTTTATAACTGCTACCCCCAACACTGGAGGATGGCGAAAGGTGGAGAAAAAGAAAGGGAGAAAAGAATAGCATTTTTATTTTTATTTTTAGTTTTTCATTTTTCTGGTTTCTGTGAAAACAAGAACAGATCATCTGCATATGCTCTTGAGCATCTACAAAATGTAATTTTGTCTTATGAATAAAATTACGACTTTTTCCATGGGAAAAATATATATATATATATATATATATATATCTATATCTTATATATATATAATATATTATTATATATAATATATTATTATATATATATATATATATATATATTATATTTATTATATTATATATATATATATATATATATATATATTATATATATATATAATTTATATATATATATTATATATGAGAGAGAGAAGAATATATGTGTAATGTCTCCATCTTCCTGATAATCATTTGAGACACACAAAATATAGATGTGCCCAGGAACTGGTTTTGTAAGCAATCCAAGGTTCTCTCTGGGAGCAACAACATATACAACTACGAACAAGTTGGTGAAAGGCCACAAGATGTCATCCATCAATCTCATAAAAGCTGCAAGGGTCTTTTTCAACCCGAAGGGCATGACCAACCACTCAAAAAGGACCTCGGATTTGAAGGCGGTCTTCCATACATTTATGGGTTCTATTGGAACTTGGTAATAGCCAGACTTCAAATCAATCTTGCTGAAGTACTTCGCCCCCTTGACTTGGTCAAGAAGGTCATCAATCCATAGGATCAAATACCTTCTCTTGACAGTGATTTTATTCAATGTCCCATAACCAATGCAGTCCCTAGGTCCCATACTTCTTCTTTACGAGTATAATTGGGCTCCCATAATGTGAGGAACTTGGTCAGTTGTGCCCTTTTGTATCAATTCTTGGATCTACCTCTTGATTTCCTCATTTTCCAGAAGAGAGCAAGAATATATTGGCCCATTGGGTAGAGGTTCTCCCAGAGTTATATCAATTGAATACTTGACCTGATAGTGCAAAGGTACCCTTGTGGGTGAGGAGAAGATGTCCCTGTACTCTTCCATGACCTTATCAACTTGCTTCTGTTGCAGAGAGGAACCATTTCTGGGGGCCATGGATGTGGCCATGATCTTCCCCTTACTTTGAGAGTGAATGAAAAAGAAAACAAATTTACCAGTTTGGGAGATGATATTATTGTATTTCTTAGCATAGATCAAAGAAATGTCCGTAGGCGGGGCTACCTCCAGTATCCTATATAGTTTTTTTCCCACAGTAATAATAACATTATGAGGCCTAGACTCTTACACAACATGCCACTTCCACAAGTATGTTTGGCCTAATAAAACATCACAAACTTTAAGAGGAGCAAGATCACATAGTACCTCATCCATGAAGGGCTTGATGTTGTAAGGAAGGCAACACTGCTAGCTCACACAAAGATCTTGTCCTTGGTGGAGCCACCCATTAGTGTATGGTTGCAGGTGTGGTGTGGTCAGTAGGCCCAATTTCTTAATGACTTCTGCTGAGATGAGGTTAATTTGGCTTCCTCCGTCAACAATGAAATGCAACAAATAACCCTTCATCCACATCTGTGAGTGGAAGAGACGCTCCCCCTCCTCTAGATCTTTGGGCTCAATATTTTTGACCTTAGTGGTGGTAATGGTGGAATTGGGTTCTACATCAATAATTTTGCTTCCCCTTATCATTCCCCTTGTCGAGTTCCAACTCAAAGTTAGAATGTGCATCTGAATTTGAAGCTTTTTGCTCAATCACCAATGATTGCTTGGCACGACACTCATTTTTGTTATGGGCGGGGCTCTTATGGAACTCATGCCACCTTCTTGTGTCCTTCTTTGTCTTTGTGGTATTATTATTTTCTTGTCAATTTGATGGGTTATCCAAGGTCACTCCACCTTAGCTCTATCATTCGTTCTATGGTTTGGATGTGTCTTTTCTTGGTTCGAATTTGCAAATCCAAAGGCTCACTTCTTCTATTTAAATTTCTACTCAATCTTGACAACATATCAGTATGTTGCACCAAGCGAGGAGATGTCCAGGAACTCCATTTATGCCTAAATTTATTTTTGCAAACAGCCACAGTACTTGAGTACAAGATGTCACTCATAATATTTGATACCCAACTTCGTGCATAGGGTATGAAAAATAATCTTGAACTCTGACACATCTTAGTCCCTTTCTTTCATAGTGTGGTCCATTTTATGTACTTATCTTCATTGCTTTTGAAAGGGTAATATTATTCCTTGATAGCATCTCAAAAATAATTCCAAGAGGGTGAAATTGAAAGTAGTGAGGATTCCTCCTCATCCCTTTTCTCACAATAAGTTTCCCACCAGTCCTTAACATGGAGGGTGACTTTAAGGAGTGAAAAAGTAATATTTTCCCTATCGAAAAAATTATGGACCAAAAAATATCCTTTCAGCAGATTTAACCATCTATCTATAGCATTTTCATCTATCTAGCCTTCAAATATAGGAATGTCAAAGTTAACTTAGTTCCTCCAAAGTGACTCCCGGATGGAGATTTTTCACTCACTGATATCTGGTAAAAATTATCCATCATCTTGTTCCTTTGCCGCTCGAGGGATTCTTTGAGCAAAAACTTGAAAGGATGTCCTACTACCTTGTCTTTATTTTCTTTCTCCATGGGAGGCCATCGGGATCGGCGAGGCAGATCTTGCAAGGGTTCAACCAGTTTAAGTCCCAACTTCTTATACATTGGCCTCATTCGAGACATGCAAAAAAAAATGGAAAAAGAGTAGACTGCTATGATACCATTGATCTGGATTTATGAAGAAACAAAATGAAATACAAATCTAAGCTTTGGGCTTTAACCTCGTACAAAAATTACCTGCAAACTAATTTTTAAAGCATAAAAATAAACAATTCCAAAAACATAAAATAAAAACACACAAATATTTTCCCCTGGATCCCAAAACTAGGGCTACCATATGTATTATTCATTATGTTCCCTTCAATGTTACGATACATATGTATACATGCTGAATCATTCATAAACCCCAATCCAATAACCCTGGATTATAACATAACCATATTTCCCTTGACCAGATCTACAAAATACCATGGGAAGAAAACCATCATGCCCAAAACCATGTGCAAAACCCATGCACAAAACTATGGATAGGTCTTTCGACCATCTTTGGGTCTTCCCCCATCCTTGGGTCTTAATATATAGAGGAAGAAAAATACCCGGGGTGTTGCTCCAGACTCTATGCAAGGGTACTACCACCCCCATGTAAACCCCCCAACAGGGGGGGCTTCTGCCCCCCTATAAACCCCATGAAAGGGAAGTTTCCTCCCACCCTGTGATCCCCATGCTCTCGTGGAAAGAATATAACACACCCAACATTCTCCCACTTGTTTTTTTCTTTTTCACACAGGGGGTCCTAGGAGAGATTAGTCATTGGTCCAGCCTTGCAATTCCCATTGTTTCTCTACACCAAATAAAACTTCTCAATGCTCAGAGAATTTGTCAATGCATCTGCAACATTCTTTGAGGTGTCCACCTTTATGAGCAACACCTTTTTGTCCTCAACCATATCCCTCACAAAGTGATATTGAACATCAATGTGCTTTGTCTTTGAATGATAAGTAGGGTTCTTTACCAAGAAAATTTCACTTTGGTTGTCACAGTCTATACTTATAGCTCATTGTACTAAACCCATACTTGAACACAATATGTGCAGCCAAACTTCTTCCTTTCTTGCATGAGTGGATGCCATGTATTTTGCCTCTATAGTTGAAAGTGTCACTACATATTGTCTCTTACTCATCCAACTGACTGCTCCTCCAAATAGGTTAAACACACAACCACTTGTAGATCTTCTCCAATCTAGATCTCTAGCCCAACCTGCATCAACAAAGCCAAAAATGTCCAAAACTTTGTCCAATCCTAGTATTCCTTGGTAGCACAGACCATAATCACTAGTACCATGAAAATTCCTTAAAACCCACTTCATTGTTGTCCAATGCTCCTTCCCTGGTTTTCAAATCAACCTGCTCAATACTCCCATTGCATGTGCAATGTCTGTTCTAGTATAGTCCATTTCATACATTAGGCTACCGACTACACTTGCATATGGAACACGAGACATGTCCTCTTCCTCTTCTTATGTCTTAGGACAATGTTCAACAGATAACTTTACACTTACAGGAATATGAACCTTCACCAATTTACTATCCTGCATATTAAAACTCTACAATATTGTATCAACATACTTCCTCAGGTTTAACCATAGCTTCCTCTTTGCCTGATCTCATTTAATTTCCATGCCTAAAATATAGTTTGCATCACCAATATCCTTCATGTCAATTTTGGACAGTTGGGTCTTCAAATCCTGGATAAGTTCTTTGTCATTTCCAATCAACAACATATCATCCACATACAAGACCAAATAAATAACATGGTCACCAATTGAGTTAAAATACACACAATGATCCGCTTTTCTTCTAATGAAGTCAAGTCCCCATATATATGTATCAAATTTCTGATACCACATTCTTGGTGATTTTTTTAACCCAAACATAGTCTTTTTTAACCTGCATACCAGTTCTTTATTACCCTTCACTGCAAAGCCTTCAGTTTGCTTCATGTAGATCTCTTCTTTCAGATCCTCGTGCAGAAATGTTATCTTCACATCCATTTGTTCTAACTCAAAATCAAAAGCAACAAAAAAAAATAAAAGTAATCTAATATAAGCTAACTTTGTAACAAGAGAAAAAATATCACCAAAATCTATTCCCGACACCTGAGAATAACCTTCTAATACCAACCAAGCTTTTAGTTCTCCACCTTGCCTTTTGCATTCATCTTCTTCTTGAACACCAATTTTCTTCCAATGGGTTTCCTTCCAGTCAACAACACCACCAAATCCAAAGCCTCATTTTTTTCCAAATATGCCATTTCATCAACCATGGCCTCTTTCTAGAGTCTTCCATCCCCTAAATCTACGTCCTCCCTGACAATTCTGGGATCATCATTAGTAATAGATAGAGAAAATTTTGAGCAAAAATCAAATGGACTATACATTTTTGCATACCTTCTCTCTCGAATTGATCTTATCAAAGCTAGAGTTTGTGGCTCTTTCTCTTCTGATTCTTGTTCTGTTGTAGAGTTTGAATCTTCCTCCTTTAGCTCAAACTTTGTCTTCTCAATTTCCTCTGGTAGAACTTCATGTTTAATAACATTTTTCACCTCTCTAAACACCACATCTCGATTGTACAAAATCTTCCTTGTTTATGGGTTCCAAATCTTATAAACTTTTAAACCATTCTTATACCCAATAAAGATGCACCTTTAATATTCACTTCCAACTTGGTTCTTTTCTCCTTTGCAACATGTGCATATGCATCACATCCAAATACCCTCAGATGTGAAAGAGAGGGTTTCTTACCAGTCCATACCTCATGTGGACTCTTATCCTCCAATGTTGATGAAGGTGATCTATTAACCAAGTAACATGCAATCTCCACTGCCTTTGCCCAGAATTCTTGTCCTAACCTGGCGCCACTGAGCATGCTTCTTTCCTTTACATCAACATCTTGTTCATTCTTTCTGCAAATACATTTTGTTGAGGTGTCTATGAAGTAGTCTTATGTTGTGTTATACCACACTTCTTACAAAACTCTTCAAATTTGTTCTTACAGGACTCTCCACCATTATCTTTCCTCAACACCTTGGTCTTCTTCTCTGTCTAATTTTCCACCAGAACCTTAATTTCTTTAAACATGTTAATGACTTTAGATTTCTTCCTGAGGAAATATATCCATGTGTTCCTTGAGAATTCATCTATAAAGGAGATACATTACATAGACTTACCTAGTGATGGAACCGACATAGGTCCAAACAAATCATTATGCACAAGCTCTAATATCCCTTTCACCATCTTAGCACCAGAGGGAAAACTCACCCGATTATTCTTCCCATATACACAATGTTCACAAAATTCGAAATCCATAGAGAAATTAGACATACCTTGTACCATACCATTACCATGAAGTATTCAAAGGCCATTCTCTCTAATATATCCAATCCTTTGATGCCATAACATGGTATTTTCTCCAAAGACCACTAGGTTTTCTTCTCCACTTTCAAGAACCATAGAACTATTGCACCCATCAATAATAGTGCTACCCAGAAGATTGTACAAAGTTCCAATCTGAACTCTCCACATTAATACCAATACTCTGCGAACCATCTTGTAGACATATTTCTCAAACACTATTTTTACACCTGCATCATCCATCTTGCTTACAAAAATCGCATTTCTGGCCAATGCAGGAATATGCAAAACACTAGGAAGTGTTCTAATCCTTCAACCTTGCAAATTCAGCTTGAATTTTCTGTGTCTGATAATTCTGGCCTTCTTATCATCCCCTAAGAAAACATCACCATCATCATATTTCTCATACTCGTAGAACCACTCCCTATGGGGAGTGAAGTGAAATTATGCACCTGAGTCAATTAACCATGCCTCATTATCGACATGTGTACTTGAAGAAGAATCCAAGTACACATCCCCACCTTCATTTGAGGTTGTTTTTGCCTCTACAAAAGGAGCATCATCAGATCCCTTTCATTTCTTAGGAGCTTTAGATCTACAATCCTTTTTGTAGTGTCCTTCCTTTCTACATTTCGAACATACCTTTATAGGGTTTCCTGGAGATTTAGATCTCCCTCTTGATTTAGATCTCCCACTCAAGGAATTATTTTTGTTTTTGTTCTAGGACCGTCCTCATACAAACAAGGCATCTCCATTCTGACTCTCCATATTTTTCCGTCTCATCTTCTCCAATAACAAGGATGAGACTATTTCATCAAACATCAAGGTAGTTGTATTACTACCTATAGCAACAACCAGACTGTCCCATGAATCTGGTAGAGAACACAACAAATTGATGCACTTATCTTCGTCTGAAATTTTTATATCAACAGATAACAACTGGCTTACGACAACATTATAGGCCTTTAGATGCTCTGTCACCGAGTCTCCATCCTTCATCCTCAAGTTATATATCTTTTTCCGCATGAACAATTTGTTCACCAAATACTTAGATTGGTACAAAGTCCCTAACTTGACCCACAAATCCTTTGCCATAGCTTCCCTTGATATATTCAACAATATTGAATCTGAGATACACAACCGTATTGTGCTCTTTGCCTTCCGATCCAAATTCACCCAGTCTTATGCTGACATTATCGTTGGTTTAGTACCCAGATCTACCGTGATCCACTAATCTTTATCCACCAGTAGATCCTCCATCTTGAGCTTCCACAACTCAAAACTATGACCATTAAATTTCTCTATCTCTATCTTTCCATTGGCTATCATCTTCTTCAATTGCAAGAATTGATCCCACAGATCTCCCACTAAACAAGGTCTACCACAGGCCCGAGAAAAACCCATCAATAGCAAAGGCATCCCCTTGAAGCCGAAACAACTCTAATACGAAATGTAGGTTTTAACCCTATACAGAAATTACCTACAAAAAAAATCTTAAAATAGAAAAATAAACAATGGCAAGAATATAAAACAAATATACACAAAGATTTTCTCCTGGATCCCAAAACCGGGACTACCATATTGATTTTTCATTATGTTCCTAAATGTTACAATACATATATATACATGTCGAAGATTCATAAACCCCAATCCATTAACCCTGGATTAGAACATAATTGTAGTTCCCTTGACCAGATCTACAAAATACCATGGTCAGAAAACCATCATGCCCAAAACCATGTGAAAATCCCATGCACAAAACTATGGGCAAGCTCACCCACCATCTTTGGGTCCACGCCCATCCTTAGGTTCACATATATATAGAAAAAAAAAAAATTACTAGGGTGTTGTCCCGAACCCGTGTAGGGGGGCTATTGCCCCCTTGTAAATCCCCGAACAAGGGGGGCTGTCGCCCCCCCGAGTGATCCCCATGTTGCACCTAATGCAACGAACACGGGGGGATGTGACCCCCCTGCGTGTGCAACTAGTCATGGAAAGAATATAACACACACACAACATAAACAAAAACACAAAGATATAACAAAATAGAACTTGAATTAATAAATAACAATTTTTGAAAATTTCTTACATGCAGACAGGAAACAAACTAGCTTAGGCGATGGTAGCTTATCTCTAAGAATAGATGTGATGATTATATGCCTTTTGAATTGAGTTATAATGAGGATCTCAGGCCCTTTTATCATCAAGAAATAATGGAAAAACCTAAACATCCAAAAGCCTTAACTTAGGAGTTGAAGTGCCAAAAACTTATGGGCCATGTTAGGGTTAGTTGGAATGTCAACTTCTTAGGGTTGTAACTTTGGCATATGATCTCCATTTGGCACACATGATAGACTATTAGAAAAGTTTATACGAGGACAACAACTTTTGACTACAAGATGTATGCTTGTTTCCCCAAAAAAAACGCCATTTAGGGCCTCAAAATGGCTTCGGAAGTTTAGGACCCAAAAATTTGTCAAAAATATAAAACTGTTGAAATAGGAAACTGTTCTAGAAATTGGGAAACTGAAAGGAAACAATTTTGGGTTTCCAAGTGGAATAGGTGTGTGGCCACCAATATTCACCTGGATCATCAAGCAAGGAGCTTGGATATGAAAGGACATGCATTACCTTTATTCACCATGCATGAATTTGAGGATGCTCTATATATTCATCCCAATGTTGAAGGATTCCTTTATAAAGGTGGAATCATGTTTTTTTAAGAAGAAGATTCTTGTTGTGACAAAAGGATGAAGATTATTTGACCAAATCTTACCTTGGTCAGTCCCTCTCTCAATATCTAGTTAGCTCTCCAGAACTTCATCCTATTATTGTTTTAGGGTGTGAACAAGTGCATTTGTTTCTTGGTGGTGTCCCTTAGAGGTTGAGAACATTCTCTATGTAGTTTGTATTGTGTGTATGGTAGTGTCTTTGTTGAGATACCTTGAATATTGTCAACTCTTTTGGAGTCTCCTTGGCACAACACATCAATTTTTCTCTTTAGCTCCTTGGGAGCCTTTTATTGGTGACCTCTCTTTAGTTTATTTTGATCCCTAGCCTTTCAATTTTCTTGCTTCTTGATATTAGAAAGCTTTGGTTTTTTAAAATTGTATTTTGGTATCTATGGAAAATGGGATCCCCGACTGAGTTCTGGAATCAAGGATTTCTTTGGGACCTTTCCCCTTCTAAGCCTCAGGATATATTCCAAAAGATTTGGTGTTATTGTTTCTCTTGGTTTGTTGTTTACATTAATTACATGGAGGCACATGAATTGAAGGGTTTCGAGAAGACATGAGAATTCAATACAATGTAACAAAGCCTTTGTTTTTTAGTGACCCCTAAATTCCACAAGAATGAACATCATTACACCTCATTGGATACTATAATTGGAGGACAAGTGTAGCATGTTGAGGAACATGGTTATCAACTTGAGTAAATATTTGCACTCAACAACTTATAATGATATGATGTCCACACACTCTGCTGAAGTAAACCTAAAGGAAGACGACATAGTGCACAAGATGTTGGAGGATACCAAACTTGAGAACCAAAGCCATCTTCCTACCAACCATGAGCAGGAAGAAGCCAACAACCACTATGTTTTCCAATAATTTCTATATATACCTACAACTTTTATAACAAGAATCACTGGCGTGTAGCTTTTGTAAATTTTATTTATTAACTTTTGAGAGCTACCCTTCATTTTTGAAGACTTCAAATAACTAATTTTGTATTATGTTATTTACCTTTTAGCCACTAACTTTATAGTAAAAGTTTAGCGGTTTTGTTGAAGAAAAAGATAGAGATTCAGATCAAATTCTAGGGAGCCTTGAGGGGTACCATTTCCGTTATTATTAGTTCCCTTTATGATATCTTAAATTACTATAACATTTTTAGAGGGTGGGTCTCTAATATTGACACCCTTACTACATTTGGGGACTTTTTTCAACATCGAACATTGACACTTTAAATGACGAGTTTGACATTTTTATGACTAAAATTGTTGATTAACATCATTCATACTAATTGTTAAGCTGGTGTTCTTCAAACAAAATTGACTCCATCATCATCATAATGTATTAAATGTTTGACTCCATCATCATCACAATGTATTAAATGTTGTTTAGAGGTTCTTCTTTTTTAATTTTTCAAACATCGGTTTCACAAAAATTATAACATTGACGTGGTTGGTTAACGATGCTAGTAATGGTGACTTAACGGTATGGGTCGTTGCTATTAATGGTGATACATACATGATGGATTAACTTTAGATTTAATAAAACTAAACTAAGAAATTATAAATAATAAATTAAGAAATTTCTTTCAGTATGTTGGGGAATATGGTTAATCCTTAAGCAAAGATTAGGGACGTTGCAATGGTTTAGAAGTTGGAGCCTAGGAAAAGCATGGTCATCCCCTAGATGTAATATCATAGAAAGAGGATGAAGCATTCAAGTTTAAACACAAATGTGGAGATGTGTCCACTCGCTGATAGTGATGTTTGTAAGGAAGTGTTCTTCCTTGAGTTTAAATAAAATGATTTATTATTCCCAAGCATATGCTAGATAAGAACATTAGTTGTTGTGTCAAGATATAAGTTCATTTATATTTTTAAATATAATATTACATATTTGTTGTATGTGCCAAGTTTTAAAAACAACACCACTATTATCAGATGAATTCAATTTATCCTTAAACAAGTTAAGGGTGGTATGCTTTGGTTGGAAAAATGGATTTTTAATATTTAAGAAATTTTTAATATGGTTACATGATCTTTGGATATTGTTCTAAATGGCGTCAAGGTGTTTGTAAAATAAATTATCATAAGGGTGTATATGAAAGTTGGTGGTTTTTGCACAAAAGAATGTAGTATTCTACACAAAATAAGGGCATAGACATTATGGACCAGTTTAAGAGATTTATCAATCATATAGAGAAAAGATGTAAGTAATGTGACTCTTATAGTCCAAGGGGTTAGTTCAATTTTCTATCACCAATGTTATTAGGCATTTAGCTAGTTGAATGTAGGCATATGGTTTGAATCCCCTTGGATGAAGTGCACTAGTTTACACCTAGAGGTGTCATCCATGAATGTGGGAAATGACATTTTTTAAGTTTTTGTCATAAATTTCTTTGAAAAATAATGAGACTCTACCAAAAAAGCTTGGTTTATCAAGATCAAGATCCCTCTTCCTTATTTGGAGAAAGTAATAGACATAAACACCAAGGAGTATTGACACAAGGAAGACAAGAAAGACAAATATCCAAAAGCCTTAAAAATCAAGCACCATTACAATGGTGATATCCCTATTATAACTAATTTGAATTGTTGCTTTATCCTATTGATGAAACACACATATTGAAAATATATATTGTTGATATTTGCTATTTCTACATGCATTACAAAATATAGATAAACAACTACTTAAGACACAATTAGTACATTGAGTCTTACAACATTTTTTCAAGTTGAAGTAGCTTTTTTTTGCTAAAGCAAGAGTCGTACCTTCTTTATCATTGAATCGGAAAATATTTTACATAGAATACAACCAACCCAGTGGATTCATGGACCGATTAAAAACTACCACCTAACGATTAAGGGCCTTGAGATAAGGGTGAAAACCCTGATCCCTATCGATAAAACAACAAAACCCTCACATGCCAGACCATACCAAGGCCCGCCAAGTGACTCACCACAACCCGAGTGGGGGACCAACAATCATACCAAACAAAAACCTAATATCTTTACAATGGAAGTCAGTGGAGAAACCTTAAATCTTCATCTTCAAAACACCCCACCCGATCCAATGGCAAAGGAATATATCACAGTGCACGAAGCCCGATTCTTAACCTTATGGCTCCACTGACTTGCTTGAAGGTTCCTGTTCATAGATTTCCAAGATAGATCCGACGGCCGAGAAGTCTATCGTAATGCCAAAAACCACACTGCTTAACCACCCGTTCCCTCTGACATGCTCAATGGATCCTGACCGTCAAATCTTCGTGCTTGATCTGACAACCCAGGATCATATCGCACACGACTAAAGTGCTGCTGGTTAGTGTGCGATGAGGGCAGTATTCGTACCCACCCCTCGGCCACGTGTAGCGACTTGAATGGAATCGCTCCCAAAACTTGAAAGGAACCCGATGACCAAAAAACCATTTTGGGGGCGGTATAACATTCCTGTGGAGAGAATTTGCGGTATTCCGACCACCACGAAAGCCCAGATTCTAGTATCTCATTCCATCCTCTCTGTGCTTGTTAATGATCCCATGTGAAGTATAGTCCCATCCCTTCGGCCTACTGCCCAGGCATCGTACAACACTGTGTAACTGAAGAAGGGTCAAAATGAGGAAAAAGTCGCAACTCATAACAAAACAAAATTAGCTAAAACTAGCCTCCATGGTTCTGTTACGATATACCATCATGTCTTCATATGCGTGGGAACCACATTGTTCCTTGAATCTAGTCTAATACAATCCTAGCCAATCCCTCATGACTCTGCTATAGGTACAATTCACACCTTGATTGGCCAATAAATCGCCAGTTTGTTAGCCTGTCTTCGAACATGATTAAAACTTACCATGTGTAAGTTCATGAGGTGAAGATGGATTCGTTGAAATACTTGGATCAACCTCGAATGTTTGGAAACCTTTTCCGGTCCCGTTCCCCAACTAATTCTTTTAACCGAATTAATGATGAGCTCAGAGTCAGCTTCGATAATCACATTTTGTCAATTTTCCTGCACTAGGAGTTCTAAGCATTGCTCCATAGCCATTAGTTCTGCCATATTGTTAGTGGCTCTGCCTAGATGGTAATGGAAAATGGAAAGGATATTTCCCATTTCATTCCTTAACACCTCTCCAAATCCAGCAATACCCGGGTTGCCCTTAGAGGCCCCATCAATGTTGCATTTCAGAAAACTGTGAGGGGGAGGATGACAATAGTCCTGCTCCATTTCTATCATCCTAACCTTTCTGTCCTGGCCCTGAGGAATAAGCCCCTGCATGCCCAACTGTTTAAGAATTCTCATTTCAGCCTCTGAAGGTTGATTCTTGGGGGGATTTCTCACAGTCATACTCACCGTCTCCCTAAGTTGTCTTAAGGTTTGCTCAAAAATACATTGGAAGGATCTCTTTTCACTTTTAAATATCTTATTTTTCCTTTCTTTCCAAACATTCCATATAATGAAGCTAGGCATGAGAGCCCAAGTTGTGCAAAGAATTTCAAAATCCGAAAAATTTCACCTCTAGTTGTTTAAGGTGTTGATAATACTCCCTCTATCCATGTCCATTTTTTTGAAGATGGTGGCAAAAGAGTCCCATAGTCTAGAGGTGACGATGCAATTGTTGAGGAGGTGTTCCATAGTTTCCTCTTGGGCCTCACAGAGCTGGCATCTAGAAGGCCCCAGAACCCCTCTTTCTGAATGTTGTCCCAGGTCAGAATTTTCCTGTGGTGAACTAGCCACATGAAGAGTTTAATCTTCATCCATCTAGATTCTGCCAAATTCCATCCGGAGCAAGAGATTCTAGCTCAAGGAGAATGTCTTTTGCCTCCTTAAGATTAAAGGTGCCCCCATTGTTATTTCCCCATCTTAACTGATCATGCCCCCTGTTACTAGAATCTTCCTTTATTCCAACAGTTTCATAAGAGCCTATCCTGTAGCTTTCAAGGGGTTGTCTTCCCTCTACACAATGTTCCTCCAACTTCTCCATTTTTTTTCATTATTGGTTTGATCCCAAAAATCTTTAACCTTCGATAACCCTATGTTGTCTGTCTCTATCTTGAGGTCCTTAAAATCGTCTTTTAATAGTATCGGTTCTTGTTGCCATTTGTCTTCCCAAAATAGTGCCAAATCTCCCTCTCTGATTTCCCAGAAGTAGTTCTTTTGTACTAAGCCTCTATTCTCCCAGGCCTTATTCCAAATGTATGAGCCCTTTATACTACCAGAAATTCTTATATGATCATTGATTTGCAAAGTACTAGCATATTTTTCTTTCCAAATACTAGCCCACTAAGCCTTTGGTTCTTTAACCTAACGCCACCAAAGTTTCCCCCCTAAAGCTCTACTTAGAACCTCTGGATCATCCAAACCAAGACCTCCATGTTTTTTGGGTTTGCAAAGCTTTTCCCAGGCTACCAAGGACCATTTCTTTCTATTCTCCCCCTTTCCCCAGAGGAAGTTTCTTTGTATGGTTGTGAATTGTTGTAAGACTCCTTTTGGTGCAGGGAGAGCTGAAAGCATGAAAACTCGGATATATTGAAGAACAACCTTTGTAAGAATCAATCTCCCAGCCAAGTTTAAAGATTTAACAGTCCAATTCCTAATTTTATTCTGCATCTTGTTAATCATCGGCTCCCATATACTTTTATGCAGAGGTTTAGCAGTTAGAGGAACACCCAAATATTTTGAAGGAAGGAAATCCCTTTGAAAGCCCACTATTATGGAAATATTCCTTTGAATAGCAATGTTGGTATTAAAGAAAAAAATCTTGGATTTGGAAAGGTTAACCTCCATACCTGAAGCCATGGCAAAGTCATTTAGAAGTTGTTTATATGCTAGCGCCTCCTTGACTGTAGGGATACCTTGCAGCATGGTGTCATCCACAAATTGTTGATGAGTCAAGGATTGTCCATTCTCAGAAAGTTGGAGACCCTTGATTTACTATCTTCCTTTGCCTGCATGATGGACCGACCCAGTCCTTGCATCATGAGAATGAAGAGAAAGGGAGAGAGTGGATCACCTTGCCTGAGGCCTCTTGAAGGAATAAAATTTTGGGAGGGAGAACCATTAACTAAAATAGAAAAACAGGGGGAAGTTACTAGGGCCATGACCCATCTGACCTAGTTATGATCAAATCCAAAAGCAATAAGAACCCTCTTGATATAGGTCCAATTCAACTTGTCATAAGCTTTGGCTAAATCCAGTTGCATAATCATTCCAGCCTTCCTGTTGCTGATCAGTGTGCGCACCACCTCCTGAGCTTGAATGATGTTAATGAGAATTTGTCTGCCTTCCACATAACTAGATTGTTCCCCAGACACAAGAGTGGGCAAAAGAGGTTTGAGTCTGTTAGCTACAACTTTGGATATTATCTTGTAAACCACATTGCATAATGCTATGGGTCTAAACTTTTATGGAGTTAGAGCATCGTCTTGTTTAGGGATCAAAGAGATGAAGGAGGTGTTGAGTGCCTTCAAAATAGTTCTATTCCTCCTGGAATCTTCTACTACATTTAGAATGTCCTATTTAACAATGTTCCAACAAGATTTAAAGAAATCAACATTGAAACGATCCGGGCCTGGCGCTTTACCATTCGGCATTTCCTTGAGGACCTCATTGATCTCCTCTTCAGTCACTGGCCTATTGAGATTGAAGTTATCCTCTTTGGACACTAATCTTGGTATATATTTTGTTAAGTCCTTGATGAACTGCTCTCTATCCGAAGTGGGTTCCTTGGCAATCCCACGAAAGTTCTGGACTAACACGACTTCTATGTCTTCGTGGGAACTAAGAAGGTTCCCTCCTTCATCCTTGATCGAAGAGATTCTATTATGGGCTCTGTTTGCCAATGTTTATCTGTGGAAGAATATGGTATTTCGCTCTCCTTCTTTTAGCCATTGAACTCTTGATTTTTGTCTCCAAAATGTTTCTTCTTGTTTACAATAGTTCTCCCAATCTTGCTGGAGTTTGGTAGCTTTCTCATCTCTGACTTTGTCAAACCCAACCTTAATAAGGGTTTGGTTTAGTTCCTACAATATGTTTTCAACAACTTTTTTTCCTTCAAAAATATTACCAAATTCATTCTTGTTCCAATCTTTGAGCCTGCACTTGATATGTTTTAATATTTTGTGAAGAAGGAACATACTTGTACCCTGAATGTGTAAATCTTTAGACCACCAACTTGAAATGTTGTTGATGAAATCTGGATGGGTAAGCCAGATATTTTTGAATCTGAAAGGTCTGTTCCTAGGGGTGCCTATGCCTTTGACCTCTAGTTGGACTGACTAGTGATCTGATCCTCCAAAGGGGGGAATACTAGTTTCCATTTCCCTATTGTTGAGAAAAAGATCCTCTGAGATGATGAATCTGTCTAACTTAGATGCCACTAGAGACTCTCCTCCTCTTTTATTGTTCCAAGTAAAGAGACCATTTCTCGAAGCAATATCAACTAGCTTCATAGAATCCATAAAAGTTTGAAAGGCTAAGGAGTCTTTATTTAGAGTTCTGGTTCCCCCTTTTTTCTTTGATAGTGATTTGATCATGTTGAAATCGCCCCCCAAAATCCATGGTACATCTGCATATCTCGCTTCGAGATCCACCAGAGAATCTATGAATCTAAGTTTGTCATCCATTTTTTGAGGGCCATAAACATTCGTGATCAGATAGATCTCCCTATCCCCCACAGGTTGAATAACCACTGATAAATAATTTCTAGAAGCTTCAGAATCTATTATACCAATCTTGTATTTTCTGCCTTGACTTCTAAAAACTCAAAAAGATTCAGCCATTTGTTGTGTATCTCTTTAATTTTATGAATGGAACATTTAGTTTCCTAGATAAAAATCATATCTGGAGCTTCTTCTTTCATTCTGTTACTAATTCATCTTTGTTTCCTTTTACTACCTAGACCCCTGATATTCCAAGAGGTGAACTTCATCATTAAATATTTGTGAAGGAGTAACTGGTTAGGTCTTTCATCTTACCTTAATCTATCATTAGCTTTCCACATTCCATCAACAACTCATTCTGATTTTCTCTGCCTCTCTTCTTTCCTGGGCATCTAGGTGCTAAACCTGGTGTGTTTTTCATGGTTTTCACCCCTTCACTACCCTGTCTTGCAATGCTACTTTGCTTGTCCATCCCTATGGTCTAGGTTTTCCATAAATACAATTGTTGTACTCTACCCTCCCATGGTTCCCTTTTTCAAGAACTCTTATAAATCTAGGTTTTCTCTTTCAATGATCTCCTATAGTTCATGGTCCTCCATGTCCATCTCGCTCTGGATCATTTCCTGGTCCATATCTAGTTCTGCATTGCTCGTTGTAGCTTCTTTTTGTTTGTTGTTGTCCGTTTTTTGTTCCTTGTCTTCCTCGTTCTCTTTCTCCTCTGGACTTCCCTCCATTCCTTGATCTGATTTATTTGTCTCTTCTTCTTCCTCGAGAACTTGATACCTATTCTGACTAGCTTGAGGCTCTTCTGCTTGATGTTCCTTAAGTCCTCTTTTGCCCCCTTTTTCTCTATGGCTTACTTTATGAAATCTTTCAGTGTCTTTCATAGTGGCAGCTTTGCTTTTGTACTCTATTTTTCCGAGAGGACAATCCTTAAAAAGGTGTCTATGCTCATGGCATCTGCGACATATAAATGGAATATGTTCATAATCAACTGTCTAAACCCATTCTTCATCATAAACTTCCAAGATAACCTCGTCTAGTAGGGCTTCGGATAGATCCATTTCCACACAAATTCATGCAAAGGAAGTATATTTTCCCCTTTTGGTGGCTTCAGAGACTTTGACAAAACATCCTAATTTATTTCCTATGGTTGTTAACAACTCAGTTTGCCAATAATCAAGAGGAAGGGAGTAAAGCCTTACCCATACCGGAACCGAAGTGAATGTCTCCCGCTCTGGGACAAAGTCCATCATCCACGACCTCATGTAGAGGCCAACATCTGCGAAGAAGTAGGGCCCCCCTTCAAACACTCTGTCTTTGTCCTCAATATTTGTGAAGATCACAATGAAGAAACCCTTTGACCCAAGATCTAGGTCAACGCTTCCTTTTGGTTTCCAATGATATTAATCCATGTCTGTAAAGCTTTTTCAGTGGGCCATACTCCCATGAATTTACAAATGATAGCATATGTCTGCATGTGTTCCCTGTGTGCCTACAGAGCCGGATCATTTAGAACTACTCTGGGTCTGACTTCAGTTCTGGGTTTACATGGACCCGTCTGCACCTTGGTTTTTTCCCCCTGTATCTTGTCATCTTCCTCCTTGTCTTTTGTGTTATTATTCTCCTTGGATGTGATTCCCTCTTGCTCTTCTTCCGTGCTTTTTTTCCCTACTTCAGCAATGCCTCTATTCTCTTCTATTGGTTTCTTACCACAACTGGCTACAACCTGCTTGTAGGAGGGAGTAGAGCTCCCTCCTTTGCGCCCTTCCATGGAGTTCAACACCTGCTAACTACTGTAAACCCTAGCTATTCTACCCTCCTGCCTCCGTATAATTATTTTCAAATATTCTCAAGTTGAAGTAATTTAATGTTAATATCGGATTGTTATTAGCTACATCAATCCTTTACTCATTAACAACTAAATTACTTCTACTTGACATAATGCTCATTGTTAGACTCATTATACTAATTGTGTCTTGTAGTAGTTGTTTATATATATATTATATATATATATATATATATATTATATATATAATATATATATATATTACAAATTATTCTTATTTATACACTTAATATTTCGCTTTAGCATGAAAAATACACAAATTCTAAAAGTTTCAAACCTTCTCATGGAACTTATGAATGTTCATATGCCTTCTTTGATTTTTAGAGACAAATTCAGATACATCTCTATTTTCAATTACTAGTCAAGTTGAAACAATTTTTTATCCCACATGTAATGAGGTGTATTCATTTAGTGTAAGTTGGTATGCCATTGGGAAGTCATGTAGCATATAGATGGTAGTTAGATTTTCTTAATGATAAAGCTCATATGGCATTTATGTTGATTGAAGGAGTAATTCTTGCAATACATGGTCCTTAATAGTGTAGTATAAAATAGCATTTTGTATGGTTCTAATGGTACCATTTAGAGCCAAAGCGACATATATATTGCACTTGACATTGTCAATCATTGCATCCTCTATTAGTATAGAAGGACCTTAGGAGAATTACATTTGACATAGATAGGATCAAATGAAGTTGAATATCTATTTGTTGTTGTTGTTAGTATTCCTTCCACCTATTTAGAGAATGTGATAGTTAGTATATGAGACAGTATGCTTATGTTTATAAATTGTATAAGCTAAGGAATTTATGGATGCATTTATGTATTTGTGCTTACCACATTTTTGAGTTAATATTTTTTTCAACTCATGTACCACTTCTATTCTCAATATTGTGATAAATGTTGACTATATTGTTCGAAATGTGTTTTCTTTTGTGTCTTTCCTCTTTGTTATATTCTTGAACAACATTATCTAGAATTCCCATCTTTATAGTTTTTGTTCCATCAAAGTAAATAAATGTACAAATGTTTCAACAATTGGAGTTGTTATATATAAATCTACAAAAATTATTTATTTTAATTGCAAATATAACAATGGTATGTAATGAGCTACGAATATGGATTTAGTATTGCGTTTTGATCATTTGAATTTCCATATTTAATATGTAATATGTTTCACACACCTACTTTTCTAACAACTGTGACAATAGCTTTGAATGTACCAATTGTGTAGATGTTGGGTTTTTTTACAATATTTTTAGTTGTATTTGAATTAAAATTATAATGATTGTAAATTGCAGGCATTGTTTGTACAAAACTTGATTCACTTAGTATTATAACATGATTGTAATCATCATGATCATGATTAGTTTTTGGAAAAATTTAAAATTTGTAATGGAGATGTAATTGCCTAGTAGAATCATGTGTCGATGTTGATGAATGAAATTGTAAAGACAATGAATGTGAATATTATCACTTCTTTGTAATTTGTAATGTCAACATGCTCTATGTACTTTGTCTAAATATATACTATATATGACCATCATTTTGCCTATAAATACTTGTCCAATCCTATAACTAGCATTTGCACATTAAGGTGCAAAGGGAACATCGACAACGTTAAATGGAGGGCGGAGGGTGACGATGTTAAATGGATGAGGGAGGGCGACAATGTTAAACAGAGTTGACTTTTAAAGACACCATGTGAAAGAGATCTGTACAGTGTCGGTCTATGAATCTCTATAGTGTTAGCTCATAAAACCTCACAATAAAAATGCCTTCGGTGTAATTATTCAAATCTTAATTGATATTATACTTAGTGAAAATAGTCTCAATTTATATGTACGTAAATATTAATAGAGAACAAAAATACTTTTCTCATATACCCTCAATCAAGGTACAAGCTGGAGGGCGGCCCCATCAAGGGGTGCGAGCCCAAGGGCGGCCCCATCAAGACAATTTAAATGATGAGTATGTTAAGGTACAACACCACCACCCCCCACACGCTTGAGGTGATGGGTGTGGTGGCCTTCTACATGTATAAGGATACCAACACAGAGGAAGGTAGCAGAGGTTTTTGGGTAAGTTTTTTGGTCGGTGGCAAATATAGTGGGAAGGGTGTTGGCAGTCTTCGTGGCCAAGCAAATGTGGTAGAGCATTCGCGGGAGGGGGACTTTGTAAACAGTTTAGTGCAGCGTCTCCAGAACCAATGGAGGTTCCATCAGCTCCAAATGAAGGCAATCGGGTATGTAACCTTTCTTTTCCTCCCCTCCATCATGCTCCCCTGTGTCTGGTTTGGTATTTGGGTTTTGCATGGAGGAAATTGGCTGGCGCGTTGGGCGAAATTGGGTCGAGGGAATTGTCTGTCATCGGTAGTTTGGAAAAAGAACGTTAGCCCCATTAGAACCTCTTTGGTGTCAATTCACTATGAAATTTTCCTCTCTCGCATGGGGTTAATTTGGCTCTGGGGTAGGGGTGTCAACCCCGGGGAATGCTACTATTTAATTTGGTTCGAAGACTAGGGGATCGGGTGTTGGGATATTGTTAATGTTTGTTTTAATATTGAAGCTTTCTTTCTTATGGTTAGATGTCTTGTGGGGTCGTACATCCGAGGGTTGTGTCAAAGGCTCTGTGGGGTCGTTGTTACGGGAAAGTATCATATGGGGTCCGGGAATTGGCAAGAAACTGGAGCTGGCTATGCCAGACTCAAATTGTTGGGTGAAGGTTGTGTAGAATTTTGTAGAATTTTTCCTACTTGTCAGCTAGCTCTGATACCATGTAGAAATTTTTCTACAAATTAGCTAGCTTCGATATCATATAGAAATTTCCCACTGGTAGATCACTTGGTAATGCAATGTACTAAAGCAAAACACTCGATCTACTTCTACAAACAATTTAGCAAAAGCTTAATCAACCATGAGCAACATCAATAAGAACACATATAATTGATAAGGAACCAATCACACATAAAACAGAAGAGTTTACCTAGGGAAATCACCTACTTAAAACCCCATCTCTGTATTATCATACAAGTGGAAATATAGTTCGGATTACACAAAGCCTTAGCTCGGAAGCTATTCAGCTCTCAGTACAATCCCTCTGCTCCTCATAGACAATTAAAGGCTTCTCATAAACCTTCTCCTCTGCCCTCCAAGCCTCCTATTTCCTTGTGCAATTTCCTTAGAGTCCAGTGCTGCCACCTGTGTGAATTGGCCTCTTCACACACTCACTATCCTCTAATCTAACTACACAAACTTGAAGGAGATAAATCCTTCTCATGGATGAGCTTCCTTTATAGGAAAAAAATCATCCAACTGATAGTACACTGTGCCTTCTTTGATCTCAACTGGGTCTCTGTCTAAACTGACATGCATCAGTTGTCCATGAGTGAATACTCAGTTATCTGAAAATAACAGCTGTCACATGCATGCAAGCATCAACAAACTGTATCTCATTAATTTAACAACTTGTTAAATTAATCTAACTGAACTTGACTAAGTTAAACTAAGTCAACTGATCCTCTTAATATAGAACTCATCCTTAATTCCTTAATCAATGGAGCAAATCAAGGACACATTCCCCAATAAGTGGAGAAATTATTGCATGTTCTCACAAAGACTTCAAGTTTGATTTTCCTTAACTAATTAACTCATGGAGAATTAATTAATTTATATTCAAATTGCTGGTAAGACCAAATTTGAATTTTACTTCCTATTTTACACCAGGGACTGTCTAAAAATAGGAATCCAACTTGAACAACTAAGAATAGAACTTCTATTTTTAGCACTTCCATTTTTTATTCCCTCTTGCCCAATCCAGCACTAATGCCCAAACTACTATTTTTAGTAGTGTTATTTTTAGCACTTATATTTTTAGCAATTTCTCGTTGCCAATTTTCAACACTCCCTCTCAACAAGAAAGGCTTCTTCTCGAACCTAATCCTATACCTCTAGAATGTTCTGCATGCAACACATCTACCAAGTGTGGTTGCTCCAACAACTCTCGAAACAAAAAAAAAAAAACTCCCAACTGACCACTCTGTTGGGCTAGAAACATACTTTGATGCTGAAGCTCTACTTGCTGCTGATAAGTGCTCCCTCTCTGACCTTTGCGCTACTACAACATCTCCATGCATCTCGCACCGTTTCACCCTTCTTTGTGCTACCTTGCACAGTGCAACACACTTTTGCCTCTCGCATTGCTGCAGCCTGCATGCTCTACGTTGTCCTGGGATCCCTACACTATAGCTCTCTCTACCGCTCCATCTGCATCTTCCTCTGCCCATTCAGTCAATGCCTGCTACTCCACATCGGGGCTCCCGTAGCAAGGTCTCATCCAAGAGGTTGGGTACCTCAAGGATCTTTCCCTTCATCCTTGGGATGATCAGTCTATATCGCCCCACCTCCTCCTTGGAGGTATGGCTGCATGTGATCCCTCTGCCCACCTGGCTCGAAGTTTCCCCCTACTAGAGGTCTCTACATGAATAGATGTCTCTGCCCTATCTCCTCTCAGCTTCTCTAGTTGTGGCTACTCCACAACCTCCTGAAGCTGCTGCACCAATTGTGGCTCCTCCACAATCGTTTGAGACTTCTTCTGGCGTTGCATATTGAGAGGTAATTTACTCTCCCTCTTAACCACCAAGTATCTAACCTTTGCCTTGCTCCTCAAGGCTTTGCATGCATCTTGTACCTCAAGTGCATATAGGTTATTGGCCAGCACACCAATCTGTTTCATATTTCTCGCCGTCACGAATTTTTTGGAAAAAGAGCTGATTTTAAATCAGCGATATCTCCCTCATTCGAACTCTGATTCAGCTGATTTTTTTATCTTTTTTGTGGGTATTTTTCCGCAAGGAATCAAAATCTGCTATTTATTTCTTAAAATTTCATACAGAAATTTTCAGATCTGCTCTGCAAACTCTCAGCCCAAAACTCAAAACTTTGAAATCTCCTCTCAATATATTGTTCTCTCCTTGATCACTTGTGCTCTGATACCATGTAGAACTTTTCCTACTTGTCAGCTAGCTTTGATACCATGTAGAACTTTTTCCACAAATCAGCTAGCTCCGATACCATATAGAAATTTCCCATGTGTAGATCACTTGGTAATGCAATGTACTAAAGAAAAACACTTGATCTACTTCTACAAACAATTTAGCGGAAACTCAATCAACCATGAGAAACATCAATAAGAACACATATAACTGATAAGAAGGAATCAATCACACATAACACAGAATAATTTACCCGGGAAAAGCGCTTGCCTAAAGCCCCATCTTTGTATTATCATACAAGTGGAAATATAGTCCAGATTACACAAATCCTTAGCTCGGAAGCTATCCAGCCCTCAGTACAATCCCTTTGCTGCTCATAGACAAACAAAGGCTTCTCATAAACCTTCTCCTCTGCCCTCCAAACCTCCTATTTCCTTGTGCAGTTTCCTTGGAGTCTAGTGCTGCCACCTATGTGAATTGGCCTTTTCACACACTCACTAACCTCTGATCTAACTGCACAAACTTGAAGTAGATAAATCCTTCTCATGAATGAGCTTCCTTTATAGGAAAAAATTCATCCAACTGATAGTACATTGTCCCTTCTTTGATCTCAACTGGGTCTCTATCTAAATTGACACTCATCAGTTATCCATGAGTGAATACTCAGTTATCTGAAAATAACAGTTGTCACATGCATGCAAGCATCAACAAACTGTATCTCATTAATTTAACAACTTGTTAAATTAATCTAAGTGAACTTGACTAAGTTAAACTAAATCAACTGATCCTCTCAATATAGAACTCATCCTTAATTCCTCAATCAATGGAGCAAATCAAGGACACATTCCCCAATCAGTGGAGAAATTATTGCATGTTCTCACAAAGACTTCAAGTTTGATTTTCCTTAACTAATTAACTCATGGAGAATTAATTCATTTATATTCAAACTGTTGGTCAAATCAAATTCGAATTTTACTTCCTATTTTACACCAGGGACTGTCTAAAAATAGGAATCCAACTTGAACTGCTAAAAATAGAACTTCTATTTTTACCACTTCCATTTTTCATTCCCTCTTGCCCAATCCAGCATTGATGCCCAAATTGCTATTTTTAGCACTTCTATTTTTAGCAATTTCTTGTTGCCAATTTTCAACAGGTTGTTTGGCAAATGGGTCTTTGGTTGGTTGGCTCTCGGGGTTGTGGAACTAAGGCTTGTGTTGAAATGCATGTGAAGTCACTATAGAGGGGATGCACCACCCTAGAGTCTACAAGGTCATTGAGGCGGTGTTGCATTACCTGGGTTGGGGTATTGGTCACAAAAATGTTGGAATTGGTTATGAGGGGCTTGAAATTTACGTTTTGGGTCACTATGCTAAAGGGCCTAGGGCTGGTTGGTTGTCGTGGTTCCGCACCCATAGCTTGGGTCGAAGCTTTTGCAAGGGTCATATTGGGTTCAACATTTTTAATTCTATTTGTTATGCAAAAGGACTTGGGGGGCACAAGATTGCATGCACAGTTAGGGTGGCAGACTTCGGGGGTGGAAGGGTCTACGGGCAGTGGAAAGACAAAGCATAATTTTTCGTTAATTCAGGTTTATTACTTCCATGACAGGTACGCAATGAGGTAAGCTTTCCCAGTCGCGAGGGGTTTTGAGGCTCGCCTCCTCACCTGCACAGGGAATTTCCAGTTTTTATTTGATTACCAGGCTTCGGGATTGTGTGGCTATGGCTTGGACAACGAAGACTAAGGGTCGAGGCAATAGACATCGGGTGGCTGAGCAGGAGAATGAACCTAGCTCCTCAGGAAGGAGATGCAGCAAAAAGCCAATCGCTAACCTCGTCAATGAAGCTGACTCAACATACACGGAGGGGACCAATGAGGAAATTAGAGACTAATAGAGGAATTTGAAGTTGATTTGAACTGCCTGGTGAGCGCAAGCGACATAGAGATGGAAGACTGGTGAATCCTTGTGCCAAACCCTAGACACACTCGAGGGCGAGTGACATAGTTCAAGCTAACCCTGTATCTATATTGGCTTATGAAAAGTCTCCTGGGTAGGGCCATGGAGAAATTTTTTGTGAGCATGGCAACAGTTGTACAGGACTTTCCCAATTACAAACGTGATTTCCATAAGCTACAATTTCAAATGCAAAAACAAGAAGGACGCCTTGGTCGCATTAAGAAACACTTCCCTTTTCTATTCTCATGGAAAGAGTTGCCTAGTTCCAATGCTAAAGATCCAGCGTCGGTCGAATCTGCCTCTACCGAGCAGGATGATTAGAATGTTTGTTTTCTATCATTTTTTATTAGTATTTATGCGGGTAGCTTTTACTTTTCAGTTTGTAGTGATATATGCTTATAGGCAAATAGAGTATGGACGTGGACATGATAATCAAATTTATGTAGCTTGGATAGAAAGACTCAATATTTTTTGCTACTTGATAACTTATCATGCGGTTAGGTGGCCAAAAAACCTGGTTTCTGCTGGGCAAGTTGAGGCCACCTAACCTATTTCATGTTGTAACTTGCTTATTAATTAATTAATGAAAAAAAAAAATCTGCAAAACTTAAAAAATACATTTTCCATATAAACTCTTTATGTTATTAGTCTATTTATACTTTTAATAAAAAATTATATTTTCATATTCATACCTTTTGTTGTCCCTTTATTATAGTGTTTTATTATTATACCTACCGAAGCAGGTATATAGCGATCGATATCGCTTTGACTACCAATTAATTTCGTTTGACTTTTTAAATATCAAACGCTATTCAATACTTTAACCAAAGTTTTACGCAAAAAGTGAATTCTTAAAATCATTTAAATATTTTTCGATGGTTTTCATTGGCCATTCAGCTTTGGGGTCTTATTGCCGACCTCGAACTTGCTTTTAAGCGAAGTTTGGCCTTTAACCTAAGTTTTTGGAGTATCATATTAATTTGGGTGGAGTGATCTATTTACCCAATATTTTTTATTACCCAATGTTTTTAAAAAACATTTGGTCAAACAAAAATTTTATCCAAAGTTTTGTTAGAGAGGTCTTATTGCAAGTTTCGTTTTCATGTAATCGTCCCTTTTAACATATGCTAAGTTGTTAAAAGCGGGGTATTTGTTCTTTGTTTTCATCTTGGGAATCTTCAATGAAAACTATAAGACCATCCTAGCCTTACATTTGGAGAACCCTAAATCTAACACCTGTCACTCATTAGGGTTGGCTTGGCAACTCATTTTACTGAATGTGCTCCAGATGGCTAACATGCTCGGTCTTGTACGTAGGTGAAAACTTCACATAAGCTTGAGCTTTCAATGAAGGGTGAACATGGAACTCGAAAATAGGCAAACAGGAAAGACCAAAAGCATTAGAGTGTATGGGTTGATTCCTGCAACAAAGCCATACATTACATTTCAAGGTGCAGGGAAGG
>APFE031716114.1:0-16985 GCA_000404065.3 Pinus taeda
ATATATATGTGTTTGGTCTTAGGTTCATCCTACAATCGTAAGTTGTTGAAATCATAGCATTGACATGAGCATGTGTTATACAATTTCAAAATCCTAATCCCGAGTTCCAAACCCTTAATACAACTAAATGATTATCTGAGTTAATATATGCAGCCACTTACATACACTATTGTGTATGATGTAAATAATTACGAGGCCATGGTGAATGCTCTATGTGAATACCTTGTTTAGTGGATAACTCCTCTTCAAGGTCTTCTTTTTCTTTGATATAATGGGGATCTTTTCTTCTAAGTATGGTGTAATGCTTTTCCTACCAAATTCCTCTTAAGCAATAATCAAATCAATGTTATGTGTAGTGTCACAATTAGTCTTACTGTAAGGACTACTCTAACACTCTACAATGCTTCTTAATTAAATTGGTACTCCTATCATCAAAGGGGGGAGCCAATGCAAAATTAGTTTTTTCCTTCAACCCTTGAGTGCTCTGGTTGCACTATCATATGCCCAAATTAAACCACAGCAATACATAACCAAATTTAAGTTTTCATATAATTTTGTTCTCCCTGTTATGACGAGCTCAAGCTCAAAAATTCTTTATTATTTCTTCCAATTAGCATTGCTCAAATAGATTATCTACTTAGTAGTGTATAATATATTTGCACAAGCATTTACAAAGGGGTTGGGGGAGATATTATGCAAAAAAATATTTATGTTATATAATATCTCCACCCACCCCCAACCACATATATTGCATTATAAATCTATTATAAAGCAGGGTTCTTTCATCCCATCTATAAGTTCATATATCCTTTGCAACAATAATATCGTCACATCCATTGATTCAATGTTGTGTTGAAGTCAAGGATCCAAAGGATGTGTCGTTGCCTCTACAATAATTCCTTCGCACATGTAAAGAAAATCTAGCGGAGAACAAAATCCATAAAATGTTTGGATGTATCAAGGAATCTATCTTTGAATGCCTTTATGATCTTAGCAATATCACCTTCCCTCTATAGAAGCCCCGTTAGCATTGATATATCTTTGTGTGTAACAACCTTCTATAGTGTAATATGAAATATTATATGATTAAATGACATTTCAACATTGTACAATCTTAATGATAATTTAAAACAAAATTCTCCTCTCTACATCATAAGAAAAAAATAGAGAACTTCAATAGAAGCATAGAATTCACATGATACAAAAAAAGAAAGAAAAATAGTTATTATTTAAAAATTAATCTCAAGATTATTGAATTTTTTTAAGACATTCTTTTTCGAAGAAAAATCAAACTCTTTATTAAGAAAATAAAAAGTTACATAGTGGATGAAATAAAGCATTCATATCCAAAACTGTGTGTTCACCCTAATTAGAAAGTGTAGCACAATGTATTGAGGCAAAGAGAAAAAACAACTCTTTACCCAATACAAGTTCACGAACTCCGAGAGAATATCAACTATCATAAACTAGGTCTCTCCGTACATATAGAGAAAGAAACCCGAAATATCCAAAAACTTGAACAAAAATGTAGAGACAAAAAAACTGTGAAAACAATCCCATAAGCCGCAAAGTCCCTAGAGCATAAAACAAAAATGTACAAAAATGCTTTAGAGGAACATAGGCTGTACCATTTCAGTAACCCTCATGTGGTCCATTGAAATTATATGACAGGAGTTTGGCGTTTGTTGAAGACCTTTTTTAGAAAAGCTGTCAACTTCCATATTTCTTTCTCGGTAATTGTGACAAAAATAAATGTCAAGAAAAACTTATTTGATGTAAAGGATATCATCTAAAATAGGAATCAAAATTAGATTTTGGCATCTCTACTCATTGTTTGTCCATCTAATCACATTCATGGAGTCACCAAAAATCTACGCTAAACCAATATCCAGTTGCCTTAACGAGCACAAAAGAAGCTTCAAAGATTTTAGTTCAGCATAGTTATTAGTCCCATAACCAAATCCCATAGATGCTTTGAGGGAAAAATTGTTACTTAAATGGATGATGATCCCAACCCCACAAATACCCTGTGCATCCAAAGCCCCATCGAAATAGGCCCAAGGGATATCATGCCTGATGGATTTAGCTTGTGCAGACCAAGCTAGCAAGGTAGGAATGATATAAGGAAACAAAGCAAAAATGGAAACCGCTTGAGTTGCAGTAAGGAATAGATCAGGAGCCATGTCCTGAAAAATACTATGGTTCTGGGACAAAGGGACACCCAAGTAAACAATTTGGGGAATTCTTTTGAAGTGAGGATCCGAAACCCTAAACCACCATTGATGCCAAGCATCCTCCAAAGAGATCCCATCCGGTTGAGGAGACACACCCACATTTTTTAAAAAGAACCCCTAAATACATTTTGTAACTTGACATAAGAGAAATAAATGAGTAGAGGATTCATCACTGGCTTTGCAAGGAGGGTACCTTCTCAACCCATTCTTGTTCCTTTTTTGTAGATTTCTTGAGGAGGGGATTTTTTCAAGCAACTGAGTTTCCATAAGCACTTGAACCACCATTTTCTCGAGTGGACATAGAAAATGACCACAAATATTTATGATTTGTGAAAGGATGCCTTTCTGAACCCATGATAGTGCAATAAAGTAAACATGGATATCATGTAGCACTAATTTGATAAGAACCAAGCAGCCAGCTCGAGATAACCATTTGAAGCTCCAACGCTTAACCCTCTTCTCGATTTTTGAGACCAACCATTTCTAGTCTAAGGATTTATATGGATTTGACTTCAAATGAAATCCCAAGTATTTGAGGCTCTCCATAATGGTTTTGAATTCGAAGGGAAAGATAACGAGCACTCTATTAAACTCCTCCCGAGAGAGGCCATGGTGGGAATGGATGATTTGTGAGCATTTATACTCATCCTAGTTGCTTTCAAGAAAAGATTCGAAATAGAATGCACCTTTTCAAGATCACCCCTTGATCTATCATAGAAGAGTAAGATGTCATCCACAAAGAGAAGATGTGTCATATGGAGATTTATAGCAATTTTGATACCTTTGTATTCATCCCTTCTGATGGCATAGTGAATCAATTTTCTCAAACCCTCAGCTGCAAAAATAAAAAGAAGAGGAGAAAGGGGGCACCTCTCACAAAGACCCCTATGGCTGAAAAAGAATAAGGAGGCAACTCCATTGATGAGGACAACAAAACTTACATTTTATAAACAACTCATAACCCAATTTATGAATTCAATGTTGAAACCCAGGTGGGTCAACAAAAGTCGAAGATAAATCCAACTAATCTTATCATAAGCCTTTGAGAGGTCAATCTTCACAATCATGCCCTTTTTGCTCTTTTTTGTGTCATTTTTTAATTTTAATTTTCAATAATGTTTTTATCAAATTTTTATATGTAAAATAAAAAGAGGTTATAAAACATAGAAAACACTTGAAAATCAAATTCAAGTAACATCTTTGTCCACCTTTCATATGTAAGGAAACAAGTGGTTAAGAAAGGGAAAAAAACCTTCCAAAGTGGTTAAGAAAAATGGAACTCACCCCAAAAAGAAAACTCATATCATTGTTTAGATATAAAAATATTTATTTATATTAAAATGCACGACCAATTAGGAATTTACATGCATTCGTTACTTTCTTTGCGCTTAGTTATTATTTGCATTTCAATGTTTTTCATAGGCCTTTCTTTTATAAGACATTTCATATATAAAAAGGATAGAATCATATTTTTATTCATGCTTTCATATGAAAAAATAAAATTTGTGTTATCTTCAAATGTGAAAATAACTTTTTCTCTTTTGTCAACTTTTCATATGTAAAAATAAATTTTGTGTTAAACGTTTATTCAACATTTAATATGTAAAAATCAAATATGTGATATTTTTTGTCATAAAGATTTAAAAGAAAACCAATGTGTTTAGAAGAAAAACAAACATATCCAATCAATATAACAATTTATTTTACTATATATATTACTGCATTAAATGAATACCGCATTAAATGAATAGAACCAATCAATATAACAATCTATTTTATTGTATCCATTACTACATTATAAAAGTGACATACACATTTATGATGAACAGGGAAAAAGGAGTAATAAATCCAAATCCATGCAATAGTATCATGCCACTCTCAAATTGTTATACCCAGACATATGGACCTCCCACATATTTCAAAGCATACAGTTTACAATTGATCAAGGACCATTGTAAATTAATGAACCATGCATACGATCCTGAAATCTCAATTTTGATTGTTGCCTTACATGAAATTTTAACTAGATCACAATTTCAGCACAAAACAATGTTGTACCGAGTTCGTCATTCTTCTCAATCTCGAGCATCCAAGTTTGATAAATTATTCCCATTACAGACGTAAATAAATAAAAAACTGAAACGCAAAAAGATTGGAAATGTATAGCACTGTAACAAAGTAATGGCTACAACCAACTAATCTAGATTACACATTACACAATATGCATTGCTCGGCCATTCCAAAGGTTACCGCCATTGTAGTTTGCATTCCGAGAGAGACACATGAGAGAGGTAGGTATTTCATATTTAGGTGAAAGAGAGATAATGTAGGGTTTAGTGAGTTAGTTAGGTAGTTAGACAGTGGATCCAATGGTCTAAAACATTTTAATCATTTAACATTTGATCTGATGGTGCATAAGGGTACTCAGTGGCAGTTGGGAGAGTTCTTTTCAGAGGGGAATGCCCTATGACGTAATTATGGTGAAGTTCATTGTATGTTTGCAAAAATGATCGTTATGACACAATATAATCATTATACTACCATTGTATTAATGCATATGAATTTTTAATGGTTTTCATTATTTATTTTAATTATGCAATTATTTATTTTAAATATAATTATAGGTTTGTTTGATTTTTGTAATAGTTTGAAAGCTTCATATTTATCTTTTGTTTTCTCTCTATTTCTTTGTCAAATTTATTAGAAAAAAAATATGATTATTTGGATGGTTAAAATGAAAGAGAGTTGTTAGACATATGTCAAGCATGTGTATAGAAGAATAAATTTACGTTGTGTTTTAAATTTATTAATTAATATTTAATTTTTGATATCATATTTTTATTTCGTATTTATTAATTAATATTTATTTTTTAGTTATATAATGATGAAAATGTATATTTGTTTGTAAGTTTGGTATTAGTGAGGTTACATCATGGTCATGTTCAAGAATAACACCCGGGAGGGGAATTGAACCAATGACTTAATATATAGGAGTGCCCTAACAACACACCCAAAAAATATAGATATTAGTAAAGTAATTTAATTTTATAATAAATTGTTTTTATGTTTATTTATTTATTAAATAGTATTAAAATATTACTTTTATCTATCTATCTATCTATATAAAGATTTAATGAAATATTAATATTGTTAAAATAAGTTAAATCTATAATATAATATATATTGAATTTATTTTTCTCTACACACACAGACATATACATATACATATACATATGGGAATGAATTTAATGAGAAAATGCTTAATTTTAGAGTCAAATAAATTTGTACTAAATGAATTTTATGTGTTTTATTTATTGATTGGTATTTCTGTAGATTAATGGGATGGCCTTTTGGCCACCGATGTTTGTACTTGTTAGACATCCAATGACTTGTTAGACTAGGATTCTCTAAATGGCGTTGTGTTAGTCACCATTATCTTCTAAACTTTGTTACACATATCCACTATTGCCCTCGTCTAAATGTTGTCATCTGGCCCTCATCCCATCCTATATTATCCATGCATCATTGATATAAAATTTGAATTTTAAATCAAGGCAAAAAACCATTTTTTGTTAATTTTCCAACCATCATCCATGTTTAGATTGTTGGCTTGTTCTCAATTTCAATAGTTCCCCTAAACTTCCTGTGGTGATAATCATAGCCAACTCATCGGTAGTCATGGCCAATTGAAACAAGTCTTGAGGAACATCCTCTCCCCATGGCCATAAGCCAATAAAAATATAGACATAAACCTCAACCAATACCTTAGTATCCTTTCCACGTATCTCAAATCCCCCATGGTGGGGCCTCTAGTAGGTCATCAAAAAGTCGAGATCCTCCTCTTGGGAGTGAATTAGGGGCCATTCAAAGAATTTAGGTAGACCCCACATAGCCAACTAATGCCATGCAACTGTCACCCTTGCAATTGCAAGGATCATTGTGACGCTCATTGATTTCTTGTGTAGTTGTCGTCTCACTTACCAAAAAAGGATTGTACAATCCCCCCAACCTATACAAATTCTAAAAATTGCTAAAACCATTATAATGTGTGAGGTTAACAACATTAACCTGGCTCTCACTAGCTTAAAGAAGGTTGCTACAGGGATATTGGATTAGTAAACAAACACTGTGGGGTTCACCAAAGCACATGATCACCAAGTCACCAAAGCAAAAATGATGTTCCATGTTGGGTCCCCCAACTTTTATATGTCTAGCCCTCAATTTTCTAACTCACCCTACTAGAGTTGAGGAGTTCTGTTTGGTGAACCATTTGTGCCACTAGAATCATAGCATCTCATACTATGCATTGGTACCTTCCTTCCTCCTAGTTCAAAGTTTCACCCAAGGTCCTTCATATTACACATGCCTATGCATGGGCATGCCATAATCTCATTTTATTTATCATGTTATGTTTTTAGTTATATTAGTTTACCAATCAATACTTTCACTTGGGGTAGTCGATTCATGTTTGTAGGAAGCCATCTTTTATTCATTCTAGTCCCCAAAGAACATGACACATGGTAGAGAATTCACCCTCACAGGTAAAATGTCTTCTATTTGCATGCTAGGACCTTCCCGCTAAGTTACTTGCATATAACCATTCCATTCCCTTTGAGATCGCAATAGGAATCCCCCATTATGTTTTTAGTTATATTATTTTACCAATCAATACTTTCACTTGGGGTAGTCAATTCATGTTTGTAGGAAGCCATCTTTTATTCATTCTAGTCCCCAAAGAACATGACACATGGTAGATAATTCACCCTCACAAGTAAAATGTCTTCTATTTGCCTGCTAGGACCTTCCCGCTAAGTTACTTGCATAACCATTCCATTCCCTTTGAGATCACAATAGGTGTCCCCCATCTTGAACATATTTGCTTCGATCACATCTTCCTTAGTCATATGGTCGCACATGTTCAGTAGTTTCCCCATCCACATGGATTTCCTAATGTTGTAGCACCCCTAGCATTATCAACATTCATATTGTACCATCCTTAGCTCAAGAGTTATTTTATTTTCACTACTTGAGAATCAATTGCGTACTTCTTTGTTATCATATTATTGACCCATCCTTGTAGCTCTTAACCATTACTTACTTGGATCACTATCGATGCTCCACCACAATTGATTTTGGCTTGAGTTTGCACCTCCTCCATTAGTAGTGCATTTGTATAATCACTCTCCATTCATTTACCCACGCATATACCATCATATGGGGTCTAACCCTTTACAATTACCTACTTCCATCCTAATACAAGAAATATGTTCATCTAGACACTCGTTTCTTTGTTTTGTATATTCTCAACATTATTCATTAATTCTTTATAAAGTGTACAAATATTTTTCGAAGGTAGTTCTCCCTCACCCTCAACCCATATCAACATTCCTTAGCAATAATCATAGTCACCCTTGGTGGGAAAATGTATTTTTCATCATCTCAATCTACTTAGTACCACATTATCACCCTATACCATGTATTGCAAATTGATATTCACCATTACCTTTATCCTTGTGTACATATTCGCAGTCAAAAACAAAAACATAGATCAATCAAGTCACCCTCTTTGCTAGTCCTTCCAACTTTGGAGTCTTCCCTATATCAATTTGTCTTGGATATAGCCATTCAATCCATTATCAATTATACTTTGATTGAAGGATATCCATAGCACCCATTTAATTGATGTCAACCTTATTCATCATGACTCAACATTATTATTACATAAGATTCGTATCTAACAGTGCTAATTAGATCTTTTATTTTCCACTCCCATATGCTCTACTCAAATATGAAAAAAATAGAATAGAATCAAATGGAACCATCTCGTTCTAGTGGTCTGATATTTAATGTTGCTCGACAACAAACTAGGGGTAAGGTTTGACTCCCTTAACCCTTAACTAGATTTATAATTTTAAACCTTCTAGAGTATTCTTTAAGCTCTAAAAATGGCTAATTGTATATGCATGAGTAATGGATGTTGATGTGCATCCACTTGTATGATGGTGGCCAATATGGCAGGTCAAATTCTAAGAGGCATAAATTTTTCGTACAAACTTTGTTTGATGTGATTCTTAAACCATTGGATATATATATGAATGTAGAAAAACCCTAGGTATTTGACATGGGAAAAATATTTTGGACTCCCAAAAAAATTCATTCAAGGTCTCAAAATGTCTTTGTAAAATTTCAGACCCCAATTCTTCAAACTAAGACTTGTTGGTAAAAATGAATTACACGATGATTCCTCTAATTTTTTCACTTTGAAATCATTGAGATATATGATAAATAATATAATGATTGAATCCAAATCAATCATATATAATCCTTTACTCCACAAGAGAATAACGATCTATCTTTTATTCATATTAGTTGAATGGTGTGAATATTATCTATTTGCATTGGTCCATCCTATTTAATATGCTCAAATTTGTGTTTTTCCATTGCAAACTTGTATAATACTGACATAGATTAAATCTAAGTTTTATACCATGTAATATTCAACTCCATTGATCAAATTGCAAGAGGATACAACATATAATTAAATTAAAATACAATTAATTTTTTTAGAATAACAAAAGGAGAAAAATATAATTAAACGAAGTAATTCTTATTAATATGTAAAAAATAAATGACCAAGGATGGATAAATGGATATTATTATAGTACAAGGTAACCTAGCAAAATATCTAAGATTCACCTATGAATTGTAAAAAAATATTTTCGGCTTTAAAGCTTTGTGGTTCTGATCTAATTGCAGACACCCTACCTCATGGCTTCCCAAGGAGCACTCCTACCTCCTCCCACTCCCCCAACTCTTCCACTTTGCATTCAGATGAAGCAACGACCTTTCATGTCCTTGTCTCCTCTTTGTCAAAGCACATTAGAATATAGCATTATTTTTCTTAAGAAATAGAAATGTACCTATGTATTAAAGTGGAATTTACACAACCCATGGTATTACACGTGATGAAACTTTGTGCATTTCTAGAGAGATAATTATGCACATGAGAATAACGATACATGCATATCAATGATTACCACCTCCCCTAATCCAAATATACATAAAAATAGAAAATTTAATTAAAAACTATTAAAGAAAAAACAAAATATAGTTAAATGTATAATGTTTAATATAATGACTCGCTTATTAATATGTTTATAAAATTGGGCTATTGAAGGGACAAAAGGCTCAATGGATGGAACTATATTTGTCATTTCCCTCTTTTTCATGCTATCATTCCCATCTACCATGATCGAGATGTAGAGTTGGTTCCTTTCATCACACACATTCAAATATACAACAACACACATTCAACAAGATTCATAGCAATGCAAGCGAAATAGTTCATAAGCATAAGCGTAAGTGAAATAACATACATTAAAAACATAACAAAAATAGTCCTAATATATTCACAACATATGCATGAAAACATGTCGGCTCTGAGCTTTTATTAAAGTGAAAGTTCCAATCATACATTTACCATTGACAAACCACTAGCCCTAATAGTGGATCATGAAGCCAACACCTGCTCCTCCAAAGAAAGATACTCCCACTATGCTACAAAGAAGTCAAGGGTCTCACAAACTCCGAAGCTCTTGATCCTAAGTTAAAAGCCTAGCCAAAAGCTTGGCTCCCAAAATCCCTTTACATGAGTTATGAGGATATATATATATATATATATAACAACAAGGGTGACTTTTCACTTCCCTTTATGACCCTTGGACTTCCCTCATGACTCTTCAACTTCTTTACAAATGTCTCTTCAACTTCATTACATCATGACCCTTAACATTCCACAATTGACACTTGGAATTTCACCTACAAATTATTTAGAATATTACAATATACTTGTACCCATATAGGACAAAATTAGGTAGAGCCAACTCGATAGCCTAATAAGACAAAACAGATTAATCTTGAATTTGGGGAAACTCGAATTGAACAACTTCCACTTATTTTTCCTTGGTCACGTCATGATGCCAAGCTTTGTTATGCGTAATGAGTCCCTGAAACTGTGTGATGTTGTCAAGCTGGAAGCAAACTCTAGCTTAAATGGCATCAGGATACATTGATTTGGAACTGGTATGTGTTTCCTTCTTTAGCAAGAGGAACATAGTGTTGATTTGGATAGGACCACCAATGTAATTTTTCATGTTCTGCCTGTTCACTTCAAGATCTTCCTTGGTGGAGATATGTCTTCACTGCTCCAAGTACCCTTCAATCTCTTGCCTGAACTGATTTATGTGTTTAGCCTCTTTAAGTGAGTCAATTGATGGAATCCTGTGTGATTTCACAAAACAATATGCGTTGTTATACAATTAAGCATACGAGGTCTGAATGTTGGCAATAAACGAGGCGAGCTGTTTGTTATTGTGGATGAAAATTCTAACATTCACTTTCTCCAACTCTACCTCTTGCCTTATTTTCTTTCCCAGCCCCTTTGTATTGCACTGACCATTCATGCAAGGCAACAATGGAAACTTGTACAACATTAAGAGTTTTGACATGATCTTTGCACTACTACTGTAAGTCGTGCAAGTGGACAACTAGCTTATGAATGATGACAAGTCCTTTATCTAAACTCCACATAGTTTTTCCCATTGTCGATACTTTGACAAGTATGGTTGTCTTCAATTCTTCCAAATAAAATTGTGAGGGTGCTGGTTTTCTTTGGGTAGCAACACCCCGGGTACTAGGAGGTATACATTCATAAATTGTTGATGGTGCTCGACCCACCAATATTCAGCGGATCTCCTTGATATGACGACCTAACTAGACCTTACACCATTTGGAGTAGGAGTCATAGTAGTGGGTGGTAATGTTATGCCTTGACTACAAAAACACAAAGAATGAAGTAAAATACATTTGGGTGAGAGAAAGTGTATGACCCTACAAAAAGTCAAGTGCATTGCCTGAAGGTTTCAACACACGAAGGGAAAATGAAGTGTGCCCCTTGGAAGCTTGTAATAGTATGCAACTTAAAAGGAACACACAAGCATAATGACATGATGAGCTAACATGTGGAATAGCCCACAAGTTAAGGTGATGAATTAATACAACAAAACACACAAGATAACACAAAATAAGGAGGTAAGGCACAAAATAATACAAAATTCACACACACAATAACATGAGTTGGGACTCTTCTATTGATCACATAAACTTGATGATTACAATGAACCTAGTGAAAGGTATTTAAATTTTTTTTTACTAGTGACACACCTAAAATAACTTGACATGCAACCATATACTAAATTTGACTTTACTCAAAATATGACTTAACTTGACTTGACTCAACTTGACTCTCTAATTATAGCCAACTTCTTCATGCTGGAAGCTCTTGCAACTGAAGAGAAGCAATTTTTGGCACTTCAACTATAAAAAAAGAGGTACATAATGATTTTTTGTGTACAAAATGAAATGAAGTTAGAAAAGAAAAATAAGAATACATGAAATTCCCCCTACCACACTGTTTCCAACTTGTTCCCAACCACTTCTAAAACTCTTAGGTTCTTCATTGGTATCCAAGAAGGTAGACAAGAGCATTGGACACTTATAAGAGTGGAGCCATATGAGATTTGGTGACCACGCTTTCTTCAATATGCATTCTAAATAACCAGCTTTAGTTACAACAAATACCAAATTCCAAATACCACGAGAAGGAGAATCATCTTGCCTGCCTTTGCCAATCATCTCATCTTGCACGCCTTTTACATCATGCAATTGGAATTTGTGAGTTATGCAGTGACCCCATTCACTATAATTACAACCAAGCATCCTAATCCAACGAACTTTGGTCATTATCTTTCTTTCTAATTAATAAATGTATTTCTTGTGAACTTTAAATATTCAAATTTAAGGTCAATACAAAGGTTTCAATAATTGAAGCACTTACATGTGAGGATTGGTCCAACAAATCATCAATGTCTTTGGTGGATTGCTGCCAAAGACAAAAGGTCCCTAATCTCTACACAATATTTCTTCCCAAAGTCAGGAATGTGATTATGCATTTTTATACTATTTTTTGTTTCCACTTCCAACCAACACTTGTCCTATAGATTTTGGAACCGCCGCAAACCCCATATTCTTATAGGAACGTCTCTTTTTCTCCTATGAAAAATGAAGCAATGTTTAAAAATATTTGTTGATCATCTAAACTGAGCAAAACATAACTTATTTTTAGGCTTTTCTTCATCTTAGTGTTAGGTAATATCTTGTCAATTTAAGATTCACTTCATCCACAAACAAGTGCCCCGAATACTTTCAACAACAATGGCAATCCATCGCAAGCTTTCACAAATCGATCTGTCATATCTGTGAATCCTTGTGATGAACATCACTAATTCAAGGCATAGCAACAGAAGAGCTCTTTGGAGTGTGATTGAATCAACCCCTTTAGATTATAAATTTAGGACTCTAACACCCCTGAGATTATGAGGACATGTTTGTCCCTCAAGGTAGCCAAAATTAAGTTATCTCAAGGTAGCCAAAATTAAGTTATCCCAAACATTAGCCTCAGCCATGGCCTCAGGGCGACAATCTAGAGCAACTACTTAACTGGTGGTGACATATCTGCATTACGAATTTGGGGCGATGAAAACCCACTTAGATATACAACCATATTTTATGAATCTGTCAGATCTATATTTTTTTCTATCTGTTTTAGTTACAAATCAAAAGCATTGTGCTCTCTCTGAGAGATGTTGCAATCGAGATCCAAGTCTCGTACAGTAAGGCTTAACCCAAAAACTTGTTAAAAAATACCACGTGAATTGATAATGGCTAATTTGTGCAACCCCTGTGAAACTTTTAAAAGAACCAAATTTTTGCAACGCCTTTAAACTTCCGCTGCAAATTTTAAACTGTCTTTTTCAAAAAAAAAACTTTTGCATAAAGTTATGTTTTTTGTCTTAAAATAATTTCATGAGCAATTAAAAATAATGGGAAATATAATGGCCAAACCTAACATGAAAATGCATTGCTCCAATATAATTTAGCCATTTCAGTTCTAGAGAATTGCAGCATGTCATCCACTGCTATTGTAAACAACTGATAAAAAAATTATTTATCTAACTGACTGTTCAATTGTCGATCGGTGCCCGAGATGTGATTATCACCATGAGCAAAACCACTGGAATGCGAGCCAATTCTTCTACCACAGAGTCCAATTAAATGACTAATCCCCGTGAACGTTGAATTAGAACATTAAAAACATAATTCCTTTAGTTGCCGACAACTTCGTCCAAGGAGGCTGCAGGATTCTATAACGATTTGCAACAGATCTGATCATCACAGAAGGGCATATCTACATATTCCCTGGCATTGATTTGAAACACAACCAGAAACCCTTGACAACAATGAGAATCTATTATAGATCCACATTAGATCGAAACTCAGACATATATGGAATAAAAAAATCTAAGAACATACTAAAGTATACCCCATTTAGAGCATTAAAAAACTATGAAACTCCAAAAATGAATTTAGCAGGGAAATAATTTCCCTCTCTGATACTAGGTAAGAGTATTCTATTACTCACATAAAAGTATATATAATACTTCCATTATAAAGCAATGGAGGAAGTCCATTGTCGGTTAAGGATGACTATGTAACTAAGATGCTTGGGCAGATGCAAGTCCTTATGTGAGCTTACAACTCACCATACTTAGTTGATAGGGAAATGAAGCGTTAGAAAAGCCAACTCTAACACATAGAAGAAATAAAGAAATTATTTTAATGCCCACGAGGCTAAAGGTAGCCTATTGGACATATTGCTTCTTCATCTGCTTGATGTATCCAACCCTTTTCTGTGAAGCTTCAAAATAACTACTCCCAGCTTCTTGACAAACCTCTCACTAAATAGATTATCCCAAGAGCTATTTGCGAGCATATCTACATAATTTTCCCTGTTGTCTTTGAAGGACTCATATTCTAAAATGAAATGTTTTTATGTTTTCACTTTTTCGGAAGAACAAATAATGGATACTCTTTCCTCCCACACTTATTTTCACCTTTTCCAGCACCCTGTGTCACAACTGAGTTGATGAGAATGAGTCTTTAATTGAGCAATAAGAATTTTGGCTCTCCAAGAGATGTTGGTCTCTATGTATACTTTTGGTTGATGACTATGAGTGGGATTAAACACTTCAATATAGTATTTTTTCTTTCTTCTTAGCTCCTTATCCCAAGTAAGCTTGTGGAACTTTTCCATAACAAAAGCTTTTATCTCTTTGTTGTTTATAGGACAAGCGTTCAAGCAAATACCCCATTTACTAAACTATTTGTTATTTCGCTGCATCCAAGTATTTTTTCTCTTGCACAATCTGTCACTAAAGACAACCTTAGGCCATCTACCCTCTTCCATTTTCTCAATTTTTTTAAATACCTTATGACTCGCACCATAGCAATTGCTTCAATAGGAGCAATCCCTATTTCATTTAACAATATAGCATAAGTAATTGCACTTTTAATCTTGAATCTATTTGTAATCAAACACTTCTGTATTTTCTCAATTTGTCTCCACTGTATGTCGGATGTATTGCTGGCCATAAAGAATCACCAAAATCACTAGAATCCCAAAAAGAGTTTGAGTGGTTTTCCTGTCCCATAACTCTGCCTCTCCACACCTATTTTGAAAAGCATAAAATGTTTTCCAACCCCCTAAAGTTCTTTTCTTTCTAAAACCATTCCAACTTAGATTTTTGTTCAAGACAATTCCGAGATATTTGTAATCCACAACTTCTTCCATAATGTTGCCTTCAAAATAGAACTTATGTTGGTTATGTTTTCTTTTCTTAGAGAAAACCACTAGTTTCGTTTTGCTGATATAACTTAGCAAAGAGAGGAACAATCCTAATGATTGAGTGGATAGGCTTATTCTATAACCTAATGTGAAAGTGACGTGTAAGTATGTTTATCCCTCTTAAAATAAAAATAAAATATTATCTAAATAGAAAAGCAATGTGGGCTATAATAAAAAAGAAAAAAATATATGTTTATGCATTGATGGTGCCCAGCCCAAACGCCCTTATAACACTATGATATATGAAATGATTTGGTTTTTTTAACGAATGTGTGTGGAATGATTTATGCAATAGTTATGCAGTTGATTAAAACAAACAATAGAACGGACACATGTATGAAATGCACAGGCTGTAAATTACGGTTGGTATGACATTTAATGAGTTCATTAAAACAGTCCTTGCCTGGGTAAGTGTGTTTCCCGCTTGAGCCTAGACTCTTCTCCCGGTTTGTCTGCTCGTTTGGTCATTTTCCATTGTTGGCTGTGGGTTTGCTACCGAGCTCTGCAAGTCAAAATGTTGTGGTTATGCATTAAACTGTGGGTGTTTCTGCTTGTTTGTCTCTGCATGCATGCGGGTGCTTGTTCCTCAGTCTGTGGCTTGTTCTGGTTCATCCAATGGTGGCTTGGTAAGTTCTCTGTCGAACTTCAGCTCCTCTCTGTCACAATGTCTTTAGGTTGTGCATGTAAACTTTGGCAGTGACGTTCTCATTTCAATTGGCATCTCCAACGGTGACTTGTTCTCAAGTTGGCGTTATGGTTTCCTTCGGCTTCTGTGCAATCTTCTGGTAAATGTCCAATCCCTCCTTCAATCATCAACGCTTCCTTCCTCAGTCTTTAATCTGGCTTGTTCATTGTTTGCTACAGTCAATGGTTGTTGTTCTGGGAATGTTTCTCCACGATGCTACTGCGAGCTCTCAGGTATGTCACGGTCCCTTGCTCTTGCTCTGTATTTTCCTTCCTTTTAATTGATGTTTGGCTGACTCTGGCGAATGCTGGCTCTATAGGTATTGAGGGCTTCAGTAGGAGGGTTCGACCAAGGCTCTTCTCAGTCCTATCCTGTAGGCTCTGCCACTCTACGATATTTCTGTTGGTTCCTTGTATGGCTCTGTCAACTCAGGTTTTCGTTCCTTAGTTTGTGTCTGTCACGCCTTCAAACCCTCACCTAGGGTTTCACCATTCTCAGTCAGTGTCTGCTCTGTTGTATTAGTTCATCGAAATCGAAACCCTCTTCCAGGGTTTGTAATTCAGTGTCTTGTATGTATGTAACCCTCGGTATTTTGTTCTTCCGTGACTCTTTTTGTGGCTCTGGAAATGAAAACAATATTGAAAGATGTAATGTTGCACATGTAAATTTACCTGTAATTGTCGTGGCTTGTATTCGTTGTCCTGTCGCTGAAAATACTGTTGTATATTGTCGACTTTTTTAATTAAACTGTTTGGAATTATTTTGCTGAACGTTGTAGATGTGTTGTCAATGAAATGATTACTGAAACTTGTTTTCTCAACCAGTAATGATTCTGATTTGTGTTTGTGTTTTCTGTTACGATGCCTGCAAACTCTTTGATTTGTGCTGCTCCTTAGCACAGTTAAACGAACTGTTTGTTCCCCTCGGGTAACACAACCGAAAAGGTTTACTTTACGGAACCTGTAACCAATAGCTATACATATTCAGATTATTCTCAGTCAGATTTTTTAACAAATAGAAATAAACATATAGATGGACAACAGTCTGGATTTCTCTGTTGATATTATTTTTATTAGAGTGTGAGTGGTCTTCAACTGAGCCCCTCTATAGTCTTGTTCTGTTACATTTATAGCTACTCAGCTCCAGTTAATGAAACTGTTTGATTGTTCTTTCAGTTGGGTTTTTACAGTTATTTGGTTATTAATCAATTGTCCTATATTACGACAAGATTTTGTCTCCCGGTACATTTGTCTTTTCTTTTCCT
>APFE031716115.1:0-15182 GCA_000404065.3 Pinus taeda
CTTAGGGTTTAGGGTTTTTAAGGTTTAGGTTTGGTGTTTAAGTCTAAGGGTTTAGGGATTAGGGGTTTGGGTTTATAGAACTTTAGTAAATAGTTATATTAAACACTGAAAATAAAGTTACAAAACACTTTTTAAAATGTTATAAAATCTGTAGGTTTTATGGTTTGGGGTTTACGACGTAGGGTTTAGGTTTTGGGGTTTAGGGTTTAGAGTTTATAAGACCTTAGTAAATGCTTTCAAGCTTTATGCTTTAGCGTTTAGGGTTTATAAGACCTTAGTAAATGGTTTTAGGGTTTATCCTTTAGGCTTTAAGCATTAGGATATAGGGTTTGGGATTTGGGGTTTCGGGTTTAGGTTTTATAACACTTTGGTAAATTATTTTAATAAACACTTACATAAAAGTTAAGGGTTTAGGTTAAGTGTTTAGGTTAAGGGTTTAGATTTTAGCGTTTATGGTTTAGGGTTTATGTTTTATGATTTATAACACTAATGTTACAAAACGCTTTTTAAAATATAAAAAAATAGCAGTTGGTGTTTAGGGTTCAGGGTTTAGGATTTATAACACTTTAGTAAATTATTTTAATAAACACTTCAATAAAAGTTTAAAATGCTTTTTAAAATGCTATAAAATTATTAGGGTTCAGGTTTTAGTGTTTGAGGGTTTAGAGTTTAGGATTTCAGGCTTATCGTTTAAGGTTTATAAAATAAAAGCTACACTTAAATAAAAGTTACAAAACACTATTTAAAATGTTATAAATTAATTGGGGTTTAGGTTTTAGGGTTTAGGTTTTAGGGATTAGGGTTTAAAGCTACAAAACACTTTTTAAAATGTTATGAAATTCTTAGGGTTTAGGTTTTAGTGTATAAGGTATAGCGTTTAGGGTTTGGGGTTTAGTGTTTAAGGTTTAAGGTTTATAACACTTTAGTAAATTGTTTTAATAAACACTTAAATAAAAGTTACAAAACACTTTTTGAAATGTTATAAAAGGCTTAGGGTTTAGCGTTTAGGGTTTAGGTTTTTCGGTTTAGGGTTTATAGTTTACGGTTTGTAAGGCTTTATTAAATTATTATAATAAACACTTAAATAAAATTTAAAAAACACTTTTTAAAATGTTATAAATTGCTTAGGGTTTAGGGTTAAGAGTCTAGTGTTTATAAGAATTTAGTAAATCCTCTTGATAAACACTTAAATAAAAGTTAGAATTTTTTTTAAGATGTTATAAAGTGCTTAGAGTTTAGGGTTTTCGGTTTATGGTTTAGGGTTTAGGGTTTATGACACTTTAGTAAATGGCTTTAATAAACACTTAAATAGAATTTAAAATATTCTTTTTTTAAATGTTATAAAATTATTAGGGTTTAGCATTTAGGGTTTAGGGTTTAGGGTTTACAGTTTAGGGTTTAGGGTTTTAGATTTAGATTTTAGTGTTTAGGGTTTAGGTTTTAGGGTTTAGGGTTTACGGTTGAGGGTTTGTGGTTTACAGTTTAGGGTTAAGGGCTTTTAACACTTTAGTAAATCCTTTTAATACACACTTAAATAAAAATTACAAAATTCTTTTTAAAATGTTATACAATGCTTAGGGTTTAGGGTTTAATGTTCAGAGTTTTGGGTTTAGGGTTTAAGGTTTATGTTTTAGGGTTTATGGTTTTGGGTTTATGGTTTGGGGTTTAGAGTCTAGGGTTTAGAGTTTATATGACTTTATTAAATGCTTTTAAAAAGCACTTAAATAAAAGTTTCAAAATAATTTTTAAAATGTTATAAAATGATTAGTTTTTAGGGTTCATGGTTTAGGATTTAGGGTTTACGGTTTACGGTTTACGGTTTAAGATTTAGGATTTTGGGTTTAAGTTTAGGGTTAAGTGTTTAGGGTCTACAACATTTTGGTAAACACTTTTAATAAACACTTAAATAAAATTTACAAAACAGTTTTTAAAATGTTATAAAAGGTTTAGGGTTTAGGGTTTGGGATCTGGGGTTTAGGGTTTAGGGTTTAGGTTTTGGGGTTTAGGGTTTATGTTTTTCTATTTATGGTTTAGGGTTTTGTCTTCATGGCTTAGGGTTTATAAAACATTAGTAAATACTTTTAATAAACACTTAAATAAAAGTTACAAAATTCTTCTTAAATTGTTATAATATTCTTAGGGTTTATGGCTTAGGGTTTAGGATTTAGGTTTTGGGGTTTTGGTTTTAGGGTATATGGTTTAAGGTTTATAAAAATTTAGTAAATTGCTTTAATAAACACTTAAATGAAAGTTATTAAATGTTGTTAAAAATGTTATAAATTGCCTACACTTTAGGGTTTAGTTTATAGGGATTAGGGTTTATTGTTTACGTTTTACGGCTTAGGGTTTGGGGTTTAGGGTTTAGGGTTTAGTGTTTATAAAACTTTATTAAGTGGTTTTAATAAAAACTTTAAAAAGGTTAGAAACAATTTTCAAAATGTTTTTAAATGATTAGGGTTTAGAGTTTAGGTTTTGGGGTTTAGGGTTTAGGGTTGCCGTTGTCTATAATGCGATTTTTTGAAAGCTTTTCCGGTGGGTTTTTCTGGTCAAAATTTGGCAGCAATTTATTGGAATCGCAAGTTTGATAGCTAGTTTCTGCACAATCAAAGCGTCCTAGGAGTTGTTCAGGGTGTTGAATCCAAATATGAAGTTAAAAAACCATTTTAACTGCAACAAATCAATATTTAACCTTAGTTTCTTTCGCCGGATTCCGTAACCGGAATCTCCAGAAAGTCATATTATAGACAACTCCTTTAGGGTTTATGGTTTAGGTTTTATAACACCTTAGTAAATTATTTTAATAAACACTTAAATAAAAGTTACAAAATTGATTTTAATAGATCATAAAATGCCTAGGTTTTAGGGTTTAGAGTTTGGGGTTTAGGGATTCGGTTTTAGTGTTTAGTGTTTACGGTTTAGGGTTTATAACACTAGTAAATTATTTTAATAAACACTTAAATAAAAGTTACAAAACTCTTTTTAAAATGTTATAAAATTATTTGTGTTTAGCATTTAGGGTTTAGGGTTTATAAAATGTTATAAAATGTACTTTAAAACGTTAAAAATTCTTAGTGTTTAGGGATAGTATTTATGGTTAGGGTTTTGGATTTATAACACTTCGATAAATTATTTTAATAAGAACATAAAAAAAGTTACAAAATGCTTGTTAAAATGTTATAAAATGCTTAGGCTTTGGGGATTAGGATTTAAAATTCTATAAAACTCTCATGGTTTAGGGTTTAGGGTTTATAACACAATAGTAAATGCTTTTAATAAACACTTTAACAAAAGTAAGAAAACGCTTGTTAAAATGCTATAAAATAGTTAGGGTTTAGAGTTTAGGCTTTAGGATTTAGGGTTTTCGGTTTAAAATGTTATAAAACGCTTACGATTTAGGATTTAGGGTTTATAACATTTTAGTAAATTCTTTTAATAAAAAGTTCCAAAAAAGTTATAGAAATCTTGTTAAAATGTCATTGAATGCTTAGGGTTTATGTTTGGAGTTTGGGGTTTAGGGTTTTGTTTTTGCTTTAGGTTTGGGTTTAGGGGTTTATGGATTATGTTTTTGTGTTTAGGGTTTAGGGTTTTGTGTTTATAGTTTAGGGTTTATAACACTTTAGTAAATTATTTTAATAAACACTTAAATAAAAGTTACAAAATGCTTCTTGAATTGTTATAAAATTCTTAGGGTTTATGGTTTAGGCTTTACTTCTTGGGGTTTGGGGTTTAGAGTTTACGTTTTGGGTTTTATGTTTTAGGATGTATGGTTTAATGTTTATAACAATTTAGTAAATTCTTTTAATAAACACTTAAATAAAAGTTACAAAACGCTTTTAAAAATGTTATAAAATGGTTATGGTTTAGGGTTTAGTTTATAGGGTTTAGGGTTTAGAGTTTAGGGATTAGGGATTAAAAAAATTTATTAAGTGATTTTAATAAAAACTTAAAAAGGGTTAAAAAACACATTTTAAAATGTTATTAAATGATTAGGGTTTAGGGTTTAGGTTTGATGGTTTAGGTTTTATAACAACTTAGTAAATTCTTTTAATAAACACTTAAATAAATGTTACACAATTATTTTTAATAGATCATAAAATTCTTAGGCTTTAGGTTTTAGGGTTTGGGGTTTGGGGTCTAGGGTTTAGTGTTTAGTGTTTAGGGTCTAGGCTTTATAACACTTTAGCAGATTATTTTAATAAACACTTAAATAAAAGCTACAAAAATCTTGTTAAAATGTTATAAAATGCTTAGGGTTTAACGTTTATGGTTTGGGGTTATAACACTTTGTTAAATGCTTTTGATAAACACTTAAAAAGTTACAAAATGTACTTTAAAATGTTATAAAATTATTAGTGTCTAGGGATAGGGTTTAGGGTTAAGGGTTTGGGATTTATAGCACTTCGATAAATTCTTTGAATAAGAACATAAAAAAAGTTACAAAGGACTTGTTAAAATGTTATAAAGCGCTTAGGCTTTAGGGTTTAAGATTTAAAATTCTATAAAATTCTCATGGTTTAACGTTTAGGGTTTATAACACATTATTAAATCCTTTTAATAAACACTTCAAAAAAAAAATGTTTCTTAAAATGTTATGAAATACTTAAGGTTTAGAGTTTAGGATTTAGGGTTTATCTTTTTGGGTTAAAATGTTATAAAATGGTTACCGTTTAGGATTTAGGGTTTATAACATTTTAGTAAATTCTTTTAATAAACACTTGAAAAAAATTTACAAAAAGCTTCTTAAAATGTCATTGAAAGCTTAGAGTTTAGGTTTAGGGTTTAAAATGTTATAAAATTATTAAGGTTGAGGGCTTACGGTTCATAGGACTTTAGTAAATTACTTTTATAAACACTTAAAAAAAGTTAAAAAATGCTTTTTAAAATGTTATAAAATGCTTAGTGTTTAGGGTTTAGGGTTTAGGGTTTAAGGTTTAGGTCTTATAACACTACAATAAATTCTTTTAATAAACAATTAAAAAAATGTTACAAAACACTTTTTAAAATGTTATAAAATTCTCAGGGTTTATGGTTTGAAATTATAAAATGGTGAGGGTTTAGGGTTTAGAATGTTATAAAATTCTTAGGGTCTAGGTTTGAGGGAAACTTTTCTAAATTCTTTTAATAAACACTTAAAAAAAGTTACAAAACTCTTGTTAAAGTTTTATAAAATTCCTAGGGTGTAGGTTTTAGGGTTTACGGTTTATAACACTTTCGTAAATGCTTTTAATAAACAGTTTAAAAAAGTTACAAAAAACTTATTTAAATGTTATAAAATATTTAGGGTTTAAGGTTTCAAAGTGTTACAAAATTCTTGCTAAATTGAAATAAAATTCTTAGGGTTTAGAGTTATAACAATTTAGTAAATTCTTTACATAAACACTTAAAAAAATCTTACAAACGCTTGTAAAAAATCTTATAAAATGCATAGTGTTTAGGGTTTGGGGTTCAAAATGTTATAAAGTGCTTTTGGTTTAGGTTTTAGGGTTTAGGTTTGTTGTGTGGGTATTATGTTTTAGGGTTTATGTTTTATAATGCTTTAATAAATTCTTTTAATAAACACTTATAAAAAACTTAAAAAACAATTTTTAGGGTTTAGGGTTTAGGGTTTGGGCTTTAAGTTTAATGGTTTAGGGATTAGGGGTTTAGTGTTTATAGAACTTTATTAAATGGTTTTAGTAAACACTTAAATAAAATCTACAAAATGTTTTTTAGAATGCTATAAAATCCTTAGGTTTTAGGGTTTCGGGTTTAGGGCTTAGAGTTTAGTGTTTAGGTTTTGGAGTTTATGGTTTAGAGTTTATAAGACCTTAGAAAATTCTTTCAAGTTTTAGGCTTTAGGGTTGAGAAATTATAGGACCTTAGTAAATGATTTTAGGGTTTATCCTTTAGGCTTTAAGCATTGCGATATAGGGTTTGGGGTTTGGGGTTTAGGGTTTAGGTTTTCTAACAATTTAGTAAATTCTTTTAATGTGCACTTAAATAAAAGTTACATAATACTTTCTAAAATTTTATAAAATTCTTAGTGTTTACGGTTTACCGTTTGGGGTTTACAGTTTGGGATTTAGGGTTTCGGGTTCAGGGTTTAGGTTTTATGGTTTATGGTTTAGCGTTTATGGTTTAGGATTTATCACACTAAAGTTACAAAACATATTTTAAAATATTAAAGTCAAAATTAACGTTTAGGGTTTAGGGTTGAGGGTTTATGGTTTGGGGTTTAGGGTTTAGGATTTATATAACTTTATTAAATTCTTTTAATTAACACTTAAATAAAAGTTTAAAATTCTTTTGAAAATATGATAAAATGATTAGGGTTTAGGTTTTAGGGTTTCGCGGTTTAGGGTTTAGGGTTTAGGTTTTAGTGTTTCGGGGTTTAGGGTTTAGGGTTTCCTGTTTATGGTTTAAGGTTTTAATAAACACTTAAAACCTGTTTATGGTTTTAATAAACACTTAAATAACTGTTACAAAACACTTTTTAAAATGCTGTAAAATGGTTAGGGTTTAGGTTTTAGGGTTTATAACACTTCAGTAAATGCTTTTAATAAACACCTAAATAAAATTTAGAAAAATGTTTTTAAAATGTTATAAAATACATAGGGTTTAGGTTTTAGAGTTTTAGGTGTAGTGTTTGGGGCTTGGGGTTTAGGTTTTATAACACGTTAGTAAATTATTTTAATAAAAACTTAAATGAAAGATATGAAATGACTTTTAAAATGTTTTAAAATTATTAAGGTTTAGTGTATAGGGCTTAGGGTTTGGGCTTTATGGCTCATGGGTTAGGTTTTAGGGTTTATAACAATAGGGTGAATTATTTTAAGAAAAAGTTACATAAAAGTTACAAGACACTTCCCGAAATGCTATAAAATAGTTAGCATTTAGGGTTTTGGGTTTTTGGTTTAGGTTTTAGGGTCTAGGGTTTAGGGTTTATAGCACTTTAGAAAATGCTTTTAATAAACACTTAAATGAAATTTACGATACACTTTTTAAGATGTTATAAAATGATTAGTATTTAGGGTTTTGGGTTTGGGGTTTGGAGTTTAGGGTTCATGTTTTAAGATTTATGGTTTATAAGGATTTAGTAAATTATTTTAATGAACACTTAAATAAAACTCAAAAAAATATTTTTAAGCTGTTGTAAAATGCTTGGGGTTTAGGGTTTAAGTTTTAGGGTTTAAAAGGGTTCACTAAATGATTTTAATAAACAAATAAATAAAAGTTACAAAACACTTTTTAAAATTCTATAATATCCTTAGAGTTTAGGATTTAAGGTTTACAGTTTAGGGTTTTAGCTTTGGGGTTTAGAGTTTAGGGTTTAGTGTTTAGGGTTTATAATGCTTTAGTAAATTATTTTTATAAACAGTGTAATAAAAGTTACAAAATGATTTTTACAATGTTCTAAAATGATTAGGGATTAGGGTTTAGTGTTTAGGGTTTGTCGTTAAGGTGGTTTAGCATTTAAGGTTTATGGTTTATAAGACTTTAATGCAACCTCTAACAACTATTACCATTAAAAAACAATGACGTTTGTCACTTGATAATTCTTAAGGGACTAACTCTAAAATTAATTGAACCATAATGCACTATGATCTTTAAAACACACTGAATTATATAGACTATGACCCCTAAGTACACTTCATGATCATGACATTGTAATTCTTGAAATTTTACGATACACATCAATTTTAATATCTAACACATTAACTCTACCATTAAAACTATATATTTTATGCACTTAAAGTGTCATAACATAGTTATCAATTTGAATCAATTGTAACTCTAAATTAAATCCCATAAGAATGGAATATAATAGATATTATGTATCATTGAGATGATATTTTGATTATCGATATTGACCCAAAAATAACTTTTAGTGAACCAAGATATGGTAATTATTTTGATTATGATACTGACCCAAAAAGCACTTTTTGTGAGTCAACATATGGTAATGATCTTGACAAGTACTCACATTTCATCCATTAGATCATACAATGATGGTGTATATTTTGTAGATGCTTTAAGGACTTAATGTTGGTGTTTGAAGTTCATTTTAACTATTATTCCTTCCATCAATTTATATTAATCAAGTATATATATATATGTTTTTTTTCTATATTTAGTTAATTTTTGCTGGAAACTATATATATATCAAGTATATATATATTGAGGGAAACCAAGGAACCTAAAGGGTTATCTTTTGCTGGTATCTCCTTATTGCAGGTTCATGGATTGATTCAGAAAGAGAAGATCATTGTTTCTATAAATCCTAGTTGCAAACATAATTTCATCAATGTTAATTTGGCAAAAAAATTGCAAGTTCCAACAAAACACATTGAAAATACACAAGTTGATGATGAGAATGTTCAAGTGTACAATGATTTGAAGATTTCTATGGATAAGTATGTGTTGCATAGTGATTTTTATGCTTCAGATATGGATAACATAGATGTTGCTTTGCGATACCCTTGGATGGAATCAGTGGGTACTATCAATATTAATGTACAGAAGAAATTCCTGAAGCTCTGGTATAAGAAGAAGAAAATTACGTTACAGGATATTTCCATTAATAAACAGGTAGAGTCCAAGGAGGCTGAAGAAGAAGATGTTCCAGGGTTTGACATATTAGATGATGAGCTACTCATGATAGACAATCAAACACAAACAGAGGCTGAAGCAGAAAAATTTACAGGTGCTGATAAATCAAAGGAGGGCTCAGTGGTTGAAGTAATAGTGGAAGATAAGACACCACAACAGGTACCACAACATAATAGTCAGGCTCCAGTAAGGGGTGAATTAAATAAAAATACATCGTGGGTTAAAACTTCAACATATCATCACCCACATCACCCCTCAAGACAACCATCAAGATGGCAACCAATTAGTCACACGGACAACAACCCCCGCAGGACAGATAGAGAGGAGCGAAGATCCACCTACTACAAATCTACACAGAAGAATTACCACAGTAAACTTCCATCTCAAGCGAGCGAGGCACCACTAAGACTGAGGGTTCACCTTTCTCTTGGATGACTATATGCACGTGCATGGTACCAGTGAACTACTCTTTTGAGTAGATCTTATTATTTGTGTTCTTCCCATGTTTCAGGGATGAAACATGCTTAGGGAGGTGGAATGTTATATACCTAGGGGGGATAATATGGGGTACCAAGGGAGGTACCCGAGGTAATAATGTAATAATGGGATGGGCCATAGTAATAAATAAGGTGGTTAACCCATATCATGTAAGGGACCACAAGTAGTTAGTAATAATGTAATGGGCCCATGGTATTAGTCGATGGTATGAGGGAACCATGGTAATGATCCATGGTATTGTATGTATGAGGTCTATATAGAGGCTAGAGACTCCATGTGAAGGAGTCAAGGATGATTGTATGAACAGGCATATGGCTTGTGGAGTGTTCTCCTTCCTTAAGGAGTGAATGTATGGTGTTACCCTACCTTAAGGGTGTGATCAATAAAGTGAATCATTTCTATCTATTTCAATCTTGTTATTCTTGGGTTTATTTATATTTTCATATGTTTCTGGGTTAGATCTATAACATGTTACATTAAGAAGAACATCTCCCCCCATGCTAGAATTTATAAAAATTACCCTCACAACCAATATAGTTTGATAGAGATCAATGACATTAATGATAGAAATTCCTACATAGCAATACATCATTTTCCCCCCATCAATTCTAACTACTATAAGAAGAAGAATCTATATAAAACTAACCCTTACAATGGTTTAGAAAATGATATTTCTAGCCTAAGGAATGATGGTAATATCCTTTTAATAGGTGAATTTAAGGCGTGAACTTCAAACAACCAATTTATTATTCTGAGAAATCATTCCAACCCTAATCCTCTTTGGTTAGATGAAGATGCTAGTCTGGCTAGTAGGTAAGAAAGGAGCTCCAAAGACCTCGGGAAAAATTTGTTTGGGTCGGAGCTAGTCAAGCTCTGTAGTGCTTAGGATCTCATAATTTTCAACAGTCTAAAGAAGTGACCCAGTTCCAGTAAGATGACCAAAATCAATGGACTTGGTAGCAGCGTGGTAGACTACGTTATTTCTGATCTCCCATTATACAATGACATAATAAATTTTGACATCTTAAATGACCATAAACCTAACTTTGATCATAGTCCTTTACTTATAACTCTCAATGTTTTCATACATACAGTTCCCATAGAAAACAATACTTATAGCCAAAAGAACTTAACATTTGATAGAAATAAAATGATATCTTTCTAAATGAATTAAAAACTAATTTTCTTCCTTTATCTAGTATATACAATATAAAGGACCTCGATCATAATTTTACTACAACCCTCTCATATTCTATTAAAAAGTTCTCAATTGAAGTTTCAAATAATAAAAGAAATAGCAAAACCAATCGATGGTATGACAAAGATTGTAAAAGTGCGAGGAGAGTAATTAAGGAAGCTGTTGATGAATCTCTTAAAATGGTCAAGATAAAAATATACAAAGCCTTAACTAAAAGGAAAAAGAGGTAGTGCATTCGTCAAAGACAGAAGAATCTCTTACACCTCTCTAAGGTAGTTCCTAAGAAATTTTGGAGGCAGATTTTGACTAGGAAGACTAAATATAATAATAATTTTCCTCTTCACAATTGGAATTCCTATCTTAAAAAGCTTTATGAATCTCCAAATATCGTGGATAATTTTAAAACCATGCTCACAACGATAGTATTTTTCTCTTTAGAAGACATTAAGTTTGGGGTTAATCACATCGCTAATGGGAAAGCTAAGGACATTAAAGGTTACGAGGCAACAATCTTAAAAATTGGAGGTCCTGTCCTCATCCCCCACATCCACAAGATTTTTAATCAAGCAGTCAAGCAAGGGTTCCCGAACCCTTGGACTGAGAGCCTCATTATCCTTATTTTTAAAAGTGGGGATAAAAAAATCCCCTCTAATTATTAGACAATTATGACCAGCCCTCCCTTATCTAGGTTATATAGTAATATTTTGGAAAAGAAGTTAAGCATATGGCTTGAAAGTGAAGGTAAGCGGGCTACAGGCCAAGCAGGTTTCAAAAGGCATCACTCAACAAAATACCACCTCATTACGCTTAGAATCATTATGAGGGAATGCCATAATGATAAATCCAATTTATTTTGTTGCTTTGTGGACTTTAGAAAGGCTTTTGATACGGTTCCTAGATACAACCTTTGGAATAGATTAGAAGAGCTAAAGGTTACTCTCGAGTTGAGAGCTGGCGCTATAAGGTTATATGATAATGTAATTGCCAAGCTAAAGATCAATGAGGGGTGGTCAAAAGATATTAAGTGTAACATTAGAGTTAAACAAGGTTCCTCCTCCCCCTACACTATTTGGCATTTACATCGATAAGCTTAAAAGCTATTCAGAGGAAGCAGGATGTGATGGCACAATCTTAGCTCGGATATTCATCATCATTCTTCTTTATGCTGATGATATTGTTCTTTTCGCAAGGTTCCCATCTGATCTTGATAAGGAACTCAGGCTTCTTAAGGATTTTTGCTCGACCGTGGGTATGACTGTTAACACTAACAAAACAAAAGTTATAATTATCAAATCAAAGAAGGACACTTACGCTAATTTTATGTATGATAATAATAACCTGGAGGAAGTGCATTCTTACAAGTACCTAGGAATCGATATTCATCACAAGCTTAACTAGAACCATAGCATTGGGAAAAGGATTAATGGGGGGTGGAAAGCTTATTTTGGTCTTGAAAATAATTTTAAAACAACAAACATCGTAATCTAGGATAAAAATAAGATCCTCTTTGAAAATTTAGTCACTCCTGTTATCTTATATTGCTGTGAGGTTTGGGGTTGCAGCATCTCCAAAGAATCATCGAGAAAGATTGAGAAAATCCAGAAGCGTTTTATAACTTATAACTTGAAAATTAAAATTAATACACCCTATCGTATTATCCTTATAGAAGCGGGTCTTTCCCCTATTGAGAGCCTAGCTATGATTAGGTTTCTATTGTACAGGCATAAAATCAATAACATAGATGATCATAGAATTCCTAAGCTAGCTTTAAATTCCAACCAAAACCACCTAAGGCTCAATCGCGGGTGGCATAAAGACACAAGTGCCTGGTTAAACTATTGGGATATCAACGAGAATGATGCATTGCAAAACATTAATAACATTAAAGATATTATTGCTTCTAAGTTCAAAAAAACATGTGGTGTGAGAAAGATTTAGCGGCTAAAATAAAATTAAGTTATTATAAGAAGGTCGTCAACCCCACCCTAGAAGATCAAAAATATCCCTCTATTTCAACTATCTCAAAGATGAAAATTAATATAGAAAATATTAGAATGAACTCTCATGAGCTCCATAGTGAAACGGGTTGTTGGGTAGCTACTAAAACACCATGGATGGAAAGGATTTGCCATATATGTGAGAATAGGATAATCGAGGAAGAAAACCACTTCCTCTTAGAGTGCCCTGCGTACAACCACATTAGTTCTTAGTATCATAATCTTTGCTACAATACTGACCTTCCTAGCCTCTTACAATGTTAAAATTATAGTGAGCTCGGGAGGCTTCTCTCCAAGCTTTTTGAGCATAGGAATAAAATCTTAAATCAGAATAAATAATTTGTTTCTTTAGGTCTGATAGACCAATGTTTGGTCTCAGTGGACGTTAACCACCACCACCATCATCATCATCATCATCATATATATATATATATATGGAAATGTATGCATCATTGTATCTTTTGTGATTGTCTTCTCAATAGAATATAATATAAAGTAACACTTTGTTGCTTCTCTACTGTATCATTTCACTTCTTCTATTCCTATGTTCTTTATCTTCATGTGATTTCTTGTTTTTCTTTCTACTAGTAACCAATGGTCATTGTCTACTACACTACAATAAGTATATATTAATTTTTTTGGAATATTTTACTAAAATATCAAATATTGTAAAATATTGGTGCATCATTCAATGAATTGTAAAATATTAGTGAATCATTCACATAATTATAAAATCTTGTAAATTATTAGTGAATCCCTCATTTAATATTTACATCAAGTTATTTTTCGTTCTTATGCATTGATTCTCTAATAGAAAAATAATTATCCAATTACTTCGCTTCAAATAAACCAACATCATTAGAATTTGGTGATTCATCACCATCTATAAGTTTTTTCAACTCCTTGGTGTGTAACTATTATAATAACTATTGCGTTTTCTTCTTCAATCAAAACTCTAATAATTGTTGATCAATACACAATTTTTTGAAATTACACAAAATGCACAATGAGATTGAGTAAAAGACAAAATATTTAATGAAATTTAATATCTTATATGATAAAAAAATTAATTAACACAAACTTATTGTAAAGCCACAATTTTCGAGTTCAAAAATATAACCCAAAAAGAAAAATGTTCATTACTTAGCATAACATGTTACAAAATAATTATCATAAAAGGATTTCAACTTCAAAAATGATAATACACTAATCAATCTCTCCTCCTCCACTAATTATATGTGTTTCTCCTTTAGCCTTTTCCTCAAAATTATAATTTCATTAAAGTAATGTTGTTCCCATGAAAATCGGTCCCCTAAAATGAACACATAGGAACCTATATCATAGGTCATTATTCCATACAAATAGAAAAGTATAACATATTCCCCTTTCCTAATAAATATTTTGAAACAAAATACAAGATAAATTATGGATTCTCTAAAAAGGAAAGAAGCTCAGGTCATGCCAAAAAGTGAACTGGACTTTTTTTTTCCTTAAACCATTAGATATATAAAAAATTAATAATAACTACACAAAAAATTTGGAATCGCTAAGAATAAAAAAATCCATATATGATTCCTAATATCCTATGTTTCTCATGTAAAGATAAGAAAACAAGAACATAAGGCCCCTTATTCAAGAAGCAACGTTAACTTTAACCAACACTTCTGAAATCAATGTTAATTAGATGAACTGGTCATTCCCAAACAAATGTTTCATTGAAGAACATAACTAGAACTATAAGTGTTTAAGGGACTAACAAAAGTTTTAAACAAAATAAACACAAAGTTCTTATCTTCATAAATGCTTCAAATTCTTGTCGAATATATCATACCTAAACGTAAAAGAAATTTGATGTACTTGAATCACTATATTTGTGAATGGAGGAAATATTCCTAAATGAATTACTTATCATTTAATAGTAGGATTTTATGTATGTGAAGATATATGTTCAAGATTCATGAGACTGTATCTTTCATTTCCAACAGTGGAGAAGACAGTGAAAATCTAATACTTTAATTTAATACATGAATCTTAAATTAACATGCATATCTCCACCTACACCTCCACCTCCACCATCTAATCCTCCACCTCCACCTCATCCTCCTCCTCCTCCTTGTCTTCCAGCACCTCCTCAACCATCACATCCTCCTCCTCCTCTTTCTCCACCACCACCACCTCCTCCTCCTCCTCCTCCACCTCCTCTTCTCCCACCTCCACGTCCACCTCTTCCAACACCTCCACCTCTACCTCCTCCACCACCTCGACCTCTACCACCCCTCTACCTCCTCCTCTCCTTCCACCTCCTCCTCCACCTCCTCTGCCTCTGCCTCCTACATGACCTCTGCCTCTACCTCCTCCTACTGCCCTTCCTCCTCCACCTGCTCATCTACCACCACCTCCACCACCACCACCACCTCCTCCTCCACCTTCACTCTGCCTCTCCCTCCTCCTCGTCCCCATTCTCTAACTCCTTATTAACCACCACCTACAACTCCACCTCCACCTCCTCCACCCCCTACTCCTCCTCCTCCTCCTTCTACTCCTCCACCTCCACCTCCTCCACCACCATCTCCTCCTCCTTCTCTTCCTCGTCCTCCTCCTCTTCCACCTAAACCTCCATGTAAACCTTCAACCCCTCCTTAACCTCGAACTCCAACTTGACCTTCAGCTACTCCTCCACTCTTCCTCCACCACCACTTTCACCTCCACCTCCTCCTCCTCCACACCCTTCTCATCCTCCTCCTCCTCCTCCTCCTCCTCCACATCGACCTATACCCCGACCACCTCCTACTCCACATCCACCTATACCTCCACCACCTCCTACTCCACCACCACCTCCACCTCCTCCGCCACATCCACCTCCACCTCGTCTTCCTACTTTTCCACCTCCACCACCACCT
>APFE031716128.1:0-32756 GCA_000404065.3 Pinus taeda
TTTCAATTAGAGTCTTATCAACATATGAGAGGACAACTAAGAGTCTAAGTTAGGCTCTCTCTCTCTATTTGACTTGTAATTGGAATTCATGTTTTTGCTTTTATGTTTCAAGTTATTTCATTTACGCTTATGGATGAATTTTAGTTTAGTCTAGATTAGTACAAGAGAGGACAATCAAGAGACTAAGTTAGTCCTTCTCTCTTTGAATCGAAACAACAACTAAAGTTCATTCCCTTGTTTACATTTCAAGTTTCTAGTTTTATGGTTTCTCTATGATACTGTAGGGAAGGACAACCAGATCTCCTTAGTTAGGAGCCTCTTCCCTTGCATATTGTATTGAACCGTAGATAATTTAATTAGAGATAGAATTAGTCACCTACTCCTGCACATATAGTGCTGGCATCATCAAAAGCTTACGAGTTTCCCTGGTCGATATTTAATGCAGCAATTTAAGCCCAATAAATTGCCCAACACCAATTATGTTGTCTTTCCACAGCATCATGTTTTTTCCGTTGCCAGGGATGCGATACAAGTGATTTTGAAAGAACTCGAGCCCCCAGCGGTAGAGGTGCCAAATCGACGTCCCTTTGATGTTGTTATCTATCTTAATGTTTCTTAGCATTAAGCCTTTTAGATATTTTTTTAATGACCTGACTGACAAGGTGTTTGCTATTTGAGAAGAGGGTCCAGAGTATTTTGCCTCCAAGAGCCAGATTGGCAACTGGGTTTCTTATTTGCGGGCCTCCTTCATAGATGTGACATTTGACTATATCCCAATTCACTAAATGGAATTTTCTTTGATTTCCTCTTCCTCCTCTCCACAGAAAATCCCTGATCATTCTGGAGATCTGTTCTATGATCTTCTTTGGAGCCAGCAGAAAGGAGGCCTGGTAAATTGGCAGGGAGGACAAAACTGATTTTATAAAGATGAGTTTGCCAGCATTAGTGAGCCATTTCCCTCCCCAAGCTGCAAACTTGGGCTTAATTTTGCTTATTACCTCTTTACACAATAATAATTTGTTATAGCCCAAGGTTATTGGTAACCCGAGATATTTGATTTTTTCCCAAGAAACATATCCCAAAAATCCTAAGGAGTGGGTTATTCTCTGAATTGCTTGTTGATCCACATTCCACCCATATATTGCACTTTTCCTTTTATTTATAGGAGCTCCTGATATGTTGCAGTATTTTTGAAGGATTCCACTGTAAAATTTGGCTATCTTGATGGAGGTTTCGCCCAAAAGAAGAGAATCATCTGCAAATAATGCATGGTTGAGAGGCTCTAGCCCTTTCATCAACCTGACTCCTAGAGCTATCCCTTCTTTCTTTTTAGCTATCAGTTTTCTACTTAATGAGTCTACCATCAGTATGTACAAGAAAGGGGAGAGGGGGCAGCCTTGCCTTATTCCCCTCAAGGCTTGAAAATAGTTTGTTGGACTGCCATTAACTAAAGGAGCTATCCATGGCTTTTCAGTACAAGCTTTAACCAAATTGACAAAGTTAGATCTGAAACCAAATGAAAGGAGGACTTTGTACAGGAAAGAAAGGTTTACCTGGTCAAATGTGTTTTCCATGTCTAGCTTTATGAGCATACCTTCCTCCTGCCAGAGGTAACTAGAGTGTATGACTTCTTGCACCTATATTACATTGTCCAGTATGTGTATCCCTTTGACAAAGCCTCCTTGGGTGGGAGAAATGAGTTTCCCAAGCAATGGCTTGATTCTGTTCACCAGCAATTTTGTCAGGATTTTGTATGATACATTGCAGAGCAAGATTGGCCTAAACTTGTCAAAAGTGCCCGGATTCACTTCTTTTGGTATTAATGTAAGGAAGGTAGAGTTAGTACTGCCTCCCACTTTGGCTTTTTGATGAAAATATTTAATCATCCTCAGTAAATCAGTTTTTATGATTTCGCAGCAGATTCTATAAAAATGAATTGATAAGTCGTCAGGTCCTGGTGCCTTGTCTGGTTCCATGGTGTTTCTGTGAAAACTAGTATTCCTAAAGAATGTTATCCCTCTAGGTTTGGCGGCTACCCTAGAAACAACAGTTTAAAGCAATTCAATGATTTCTTCTATGCGTAACAGAGAATAGAAAGATAATGGAACCAACCTGGAACTTCCGCTTAATCCCTTGCTTGATCTCTCTCCTCTTTGACAGAGCCTTCAACTCCTCCCCATACTTAACACACTTGGAGAGTACCTACACAAGTACAACAACAAAGAACTGTCAAAGCATCATGATCTATTACAACATACACTTTACAGAATCAGATAGATAATGAACAAATGATAGCATTCACAAATGATAACATTCACAATTGCACAATCATATGGAAGAAAACTTGAAAATTTGTATTAATAGAAGGGAGAATTACAACCCAGTTGTCTGATCCAGCATCATCCTCCCAGCTTCAATCCTTCTTCACCTCATGAAATAACAAGATCACTCCAACAATACAATGCTCCTTCCTCAATTACAAACTATCAGCACTTCCTTGCAATTCACAACATTCCAACCTCTAGATATCTTGGATGAAGGATCCATTTATATATGTTTGCAAGGGTGTGAGTCATCCATGGGGTTTGATTAGTGTCATTCCACTTGTTACAATGAGTTCCACAAGAGAAGGGATTGGAGATTTCTTAGATCCCTTTTTCATCATTGGGCAAATTCAGAGAGGCAAGTGGCATAGGAGAAAGTTCTGGAAGATTTCATGAACAATCGACTGACAAATGTCCCATACATTTGTCCATCCTCGCCCATCGTACCCTATAGAAGGCCTAAACAGTATGCATCTCACCCTGGCAGTGTACCACTCAGTATGCATCGCACCTTGCCAGTGGAGCAGTTAGTATGTTCAATTTAGGCAGTTTCTGGATGGTTTCTCAGGTGGAGGTTTTGAGGAATGATGTATTTAGATGACTATGTTCCTTTAGGGTATGAAACAAATATTTTAGGGGTTGATGAGCCCTAATACATCGACATATAAGTTTGGGATTGATGTGCCCAAATATGTCTATAACAGTTGCCCCCTAAAGCATGAGGTCGTAAATATTCATGTCAGGTGAAATGCTTTATCATGAGGATCCGAAGTTTTGAACTGGAAGGTGACCTACATAAGTTACAATACAATACATCATAATATAATTTTTCATGATCTAGCTGAGGGAGGCATTCCCATGCTCAAATTATAAATTTCATTTCATGTACATAGATCAGATAGTCGTCTACGGATACAAACTAGTGATTCTTTAGATATAGAGTCATCATCTATGGTTAGGATGACCATCTTTGTAGAGCCTTTGTACATTTGATGTTTTTATATTTATGAATATATCGCAGCCCGGATGGATGAAACTAGATCCGGGGTCTTCAAACTTGTCCAATCTTCGCCCATTGTACAAGTCAATCCATGTGAAGAGATGTTCTAAAATCGAACATGGAAAGACAGCACTTGATTACCAACCAATGATGTGAGTTGTTAACAGATGCGAGAGGAATCACCGATAATGATAATGACCCTCAAGGTACAACAGTACAATTCACGTGGTGTGAATACATGATCCGATGTCGAACACCACACAAAATCTTTTGGTCGAAGGCCATTGATTTCAACTTGTCGCCGGAAGTGAGAAACTTGCCATTGATGTATGCAAGTTCCAAAGCACTGAAAGGGTTGTTTCTAAGTAAACTTCTTGGATAATGAGCTGATTTCGACAAGAAGCGACTCATCGTAGGAGGGCCTTGATGTATCCCACATCTACGACACAAAACGAAGCAAATAATTTTCTAGAGGTGAAAAATGAACTGACAACACAAGGTTCAAGAATGGCGGTCATGAAAAAAATGAAGGTTGGAGGTATTGCAGTGGATGAGACATTAACTGGATGGTGGTTTCTCAACTGAATGACTTATCTTGAACATTTCGGTGACACTGAGATGAATTGGTAGCGTTAACCCCAAAAGATGGATGGTATGAAAGACCAATGGTGAGATGACCGATGAACGGAACAACCCAACCCAACTCAATAATGGTGATGAAGTGAAAGTGTCATGCTCAAGAGCGACTTGCTACCATAAATTCTTTGATTTTCTTCCCCTTTTTCCCCAGTCATTGCTGACCAGTACCTCTTTATTTTTTTCAAGCTTGAAGAGGATAACATATGCTTGTTCTATAATTTTCCCTTCGGGCAAACCCATCGCTATTTAATGTTTTAACGAGTCTAGCGATAGTGAAACTTGGTCTCGTCTAGATGGACAAGTTTGTCACTATTGTTTTAACGAGTTTAACGACAAGGATAACTCAGTCCTTTTCATGTTTAGAGAGTTTGAAAAAGGGACGAAAAGAAAACTCCATAAGTTCTTTTTCGTATCATCCCCACTCCCAAGTTCCAAGTCGAGTCTTTCACTTGAACCTTCATTCCATCCACCTGATAGCCATGAGTAGTCTGGTGAATGTAATGAATCTTGGGGGGCATGCACCTAATGGTAAAGATAAGTTTCCCTGTAGGTTATGTGAATTGTCTATCATACCATTCACCTTTTTCTATATAGATGAAACCAAAGAGGTGTTGGATAATCGTCTTACCTCACCGCAGTGACTTCCATCTGGTTACAAGAGACTCTCCCTTTCATCATGCTGGGGGCATGTGAACTTTTTTTTTCAAGCATAGTTTTTCATTTCGAGCTTGTGTAAAAATGAAATTGAATCCAAGATAGTTTTTTCGTTTCAAGCTTGTGTAAACATGAAGCCGAATCTAAGCATAGTTCCCCATGGTTCAAGCTTGTCTAAAAATGAACCCATTCTCAAATTTTAACCCTTGTGATTGCCATTCTATCAGCCTTTTGAGCCTTGGTCGTGTACATCCCATCGCCACCATCCCTTTAGCTGATCATACGCTTTCACTTGGTTGTTTTACCCTTTTGAGGAACATTTGCAATGAGTGGTCTTAAAAACCAACCTCTTCACACAAATCAACATGTTTTGGGAAGTTCCAACATCATTGGAACTAGTTGCTACCCTAGAGATCACTCGTTCCTCAAAATAGAGTCCTCTTTAAACCTTTTTCAGACTCGTTAAATATGAAAATATTGTTGAGTGCTTGTCTTTTCCAGCTCGTAAAAGTATTGGAAACGTCATCCATCTTGTATTATTTTATCCTTTTTTCGGACCTGAGGGATTATTTTACGAAAAAGAACTTATGGAGTTTTCTTTTCGTCCCTTTTTCAAACTCTCTAAACATGAAAAGTACCGAGTTATCCTTGTCGTTAAACTCGTTAAAACAATAGCGACAAACTTGTCCGTCTAGATGAGACCAAGTTTCACTATCGCTAGACTCGTTAAAATATTAAATAGAGACAGGTTTGCCCGAAGGGCGAATTATAGAACAAGCATATGTTATCCTCCTCAAGCTTGACAAAAATAAAGAGGTATTGGTCAGCAATGACTGGGGAAAAAGGGGAAGAAACTTGAAGACTTTATGGTAGCAAGTCGCTCTTGAACATGACACTTTCACTTCATCACCATTATTGAGTTGGGTTGGGTTATTTCGTTAACCGGTCATCTCACCATTGGTCTTTCATACCATCCATCTTTTGGGGTTAACACTACCAATTCATCTCAGTGTCGCCGACATGTTCAAGAGAAGTCATTTAGTTGAGAAACCACCATCTAGTTAATGTCTCATCCACTGCAATACCTCCAACCTTCATTTTTTTCATGACCGCCACTCCTGAACCTTATGTCGTCAGTTCATTTTTCACCTCCAAAAAATTATTTGCTTCATTTCATGTTGTAGATGTGGGATACATCAAAGCCCTCCTACGACGAGTCACTTTTTGTCGACATCAGTTCATTATCCCAGAAGTTGACTTAGAAACAATCCTTTCAGTGCTTTGGAACTTGCATACATCAATGGCAAGTTTCTCACTTCCGGCGACAGGTTGACATCAATGGCCTTCGACTGAAAGATTTTACGTGGTGTTCGACATCGGATCATGTATTCACACCACGTGAATTGTATTGTCATACCTTGAGGGTCATTATCATTATCGGTGATTCCTCTCGCATCTATCAACAGCTCACATCATTGGCTGCTAATAAGGCGATGTCTTTCCATGTTTGACTTCAGAACATATTCACATGGATTGACTTGTATATCAAGCAAAGATTGGACGAGTTTGAAGACCCAAATCTATTTTTATCCATCCAAGTTGCGATATATTTAGGAATATAAAAACATCAAATGTACAAAGGCTCTACACAGATTGTCATCTTAACCATAGATGATGACTCTATATCTGAAGAATCACCAGTCTATATCTGTAGACGACTATCTGATCTATGTACATGAAATGAAATTTATAAAGTTGAGCATGGGAATGCCTCCCTCAGCTAGATCATGAAAAGTTATATTATGATGATGTATTTTATTGTAACTTATGTAGGTCACCTTCCAATTCGAAAATTTGGATCCTCCTGATAAAGCATTTCACTTGACATGAATATTTACGATCTCATGCTTTAGGGGGCAACTGTTATAGACATATTTGGGCACATCAGCCCCAAACTTATATGTCGACTTATTAGGGCTCATCAACCCCTAAAAGAGTTGTTTCATACCCTAAAGGAACATAGTCATCTAAATACGTCATTTCCCAAAAGTTCCACCTGAGAAACCATCCAAAAACTGCCTAAATTGAACCATACTAACTGCTCCACTGGCAAGGTGCGATGCATACAGAGTGGTACACTGCCAGGGTGCGACGCATACAGTTTAGGCCTTCTATAGGGTGTGATGGGCGAGGATGGACAAATTTCAGGGACATTTGTCAGTGGATTGTTCATGAAATATTCTAGAACTTTCTCCTATGCCACTTGCCTCTTTGAATTCACCCAAGGATGAATAAGGGATCTAAGAAATCTCCAATCCCTTCTCTTGTGGAACTCATTGTAACAAGTGGAATGACACTAATCAAACCCCATGAATGACTCACACCCTTGCAAACATCTATAAATGGATCCCTCATCCAAGAGATCTAGAGGCTAGAATGTTGTGAATTGCAAGTGCTTATAGTCTGTAATTGAGGAAGGAGAATTGTATTGTTGGAGTGATCTTGCCATTTCATGAGGTGAAGAAGGATTGAAGCTGGGAGGATGATGCTGGATTAGACAACTGGGTTGTAATTCTCCCTTCTATTAATAAAGCTTTTCAAGTTTTCTTCCATATAATTGTGCAATTGTGAATGTTATCATTTGTTAATGCTATCATTTGTTCATTATATATTTGATTTTGCAATGTTTATGTTGTAATAGATCATGATGCTTTGACGGTTCTTTGTTGTTGTACTTGTGCAGGTACTCTCCAAGCTTGTTAAGTACGGGGAGGAGTTGTAGGCTCTGTCAAAGGGGAGAGAGATCAAGCAAGGGATTAAGAGGAAGTTCCAAGTTAGTTCCATTATCTTTTTCTTATCTGTTACGCATAGAAGAAATCTTTGAATTGCTTTAAATTGTTGTTTCCAGGGTAGCTGTCAAACCTAGAGGGCTAGCATTCTTTAAGAATACTATTCCTATTTATTCATTCAGAATCCTATGTAGTCCTTATTATGTTGAAACTCAGCAATTTGATACTGCATGCCAGTATCAATTTCGGCAAACCATTTTTCAAAGACCAATATATCCTTTAAACAAAGGACTACCGCCATATGGAGAGCAGTATGCTTTTTCACTGTTTCCTCTTGGGGAACAACCATATGAGAGTTGCCAATAATATTTAGGTAAAAATAGAATTACATCTAGTGGTTGGATACATATACTTCCAGAACAACCAAGGGTTGTATATCCAACACAATCGATCCGACCTGTGTCGAATATTCCCACTACACCTACTATTACGACTGTGTCGCAAACACAAGCACAGCCTGTTGTGGCTTTACCTCAACCTGCTCTTTCTTCCTTGCAACCTCAAGTTTCGAGGCAGAAGACTCAAGTCTCTCAAGTTTCGATACAATAGCCACTTGTCTCTACGGCTCAACCGCTACCTCAGGTTAGTGCCTCTTTATCTGGAATGACTCAGACACCAACAGGTATGGTCAATCCACATCTTGGTCAATCTTCCAGTATAGGGGAACAAAAAATGGTCCAACAACTGTGGCTGCCACAATACCTGCAACCGCAATTTCATCAAATCCAACCTCAGTTTGGGCTTGGTTTACAAGCTCAGACTGGATTTGGTCAATATTAAGCCTACTGAGGACCTAAGAAACAAGGCTTTGTAGGTTATGGACAACCACATTTTCAAACTAGTTATCAACAACCACACTATACTAGTTATGTCCAACAACCTTATCAGAGTTACCAGCAACAAATACATTATTCTGGTATGCAAAGACCTACTGCTCAGGCGATTCCATCTTATCCTGGGTATGCTCCACCCAACTTGAATCAGCAGTTGCCTTTTGTAGCAACTCTAGAATTACCAGATTTAAACCGGCTGACGAATGATTCAATTGCATATGCCCCTTGGTGGCCAGCAATTCCTCATAAACTCCCCTCCAATATTCCTAAGTTCAATGGAAATCCAGGTGAAGATCCATCGAATCACGTAATGACTTTTCATTTGTGGTGCTCATCTAACACTCTAAATGATGATTCGATTAGACTTCGCCTTTTTCAGAGAACGCTTATTGGTCCAGCAGTGAAATGGTTTATTGAATTGCCTAGAGCTTTTGTTTGATAACTTCACCTTCCTTGCCACTACTTTTCTAACCCACTTTCAGTTACCTATTAGGTACGAAACTGGAACAGAACTCCTTACAAACTTTAAACAGACCACGTCCACTCACGTATCTGATCATATTCATGAGTGGCAGCGTCGTCGTCGAATGGTTAAAACATATGTTCTTGATCAGCTTTTAGCTGAGTGGTTTATTAAGTCCTTATTTCCATCTATCACTGAGGATGTGGCAAAAGGTGGAGTTTTCATTGAAGAGCAAGTCATTTCTCGCGCCCAATATTTAGATTTGATCTATATACAATCTGGCACACTCTAAGACAAAATTCTTGACGCTCCTAGACCATCTTTTTCCGTTCCTCCTCCACCTAAATCGAATAGGGACTCTCATGCCGGTGATGGTGTGATCGGTACCTCAAGCATGCAAACCGCAAGAGGTCCATCTGATCAAGATCTTGTTGTTTCTAGTCAAAATGCAAATGACAATTCTCTTTCCTCAGAGATTAATGTCGTGTCATCTAACAAGGGCAAAAATCCAAAGCAACCAGGGGGCAAGAAGAAAGGATAAAATAATACAAGAGGGATGACATTTCTAATACTTTAACGAACTGGAAAAGATAAGCGCTCGATAATATTTTCATATTTAACGAGTCTAAAAAGAGTTTAAAGAGGAATCTATTTTGAGAAACGAGTGGTGTCTAGGGTAGCAACTAGTTCCGATGATGTTGGAACCTCTCAAAACATGTTGATTTGTGTGAAGAGGTTGGCTAATAAGACCACTCATTGCAACTATTCCTCAAAAAGGTAACACAACCAAGTGAAATCATATGATCGACCGAAGAGATGGTGGTGACGAGATGAAAACAACCAAGGCTCAAAAGGCTAATAGAATGGCAATCACAAGAGTTTGAAAATGGGTTCATTTTTAGACAAGCTTGAACCATAGGAAATTATGCTTGGATTCGGTTTCATGTTTACATAAGCTTGAAACGAACAAACTATGCTTGGATTCAGTTTCATTTTTACACAAGCTCGAAATGAAAAACTATGCTTGAAAAAAGGTTCGGATGCCCCCAACATGATGAAAGGGAGAGTCTCTTGTAACCAGATGGAAGTCGTTGCAGTGACTCAGGTAGGACGGTTATCCAACACCTCTTTTATTTTGTCCAGATAGACAAAGGTGAATGGTATGATAGACCAATCACATAACCTACAGGGAAACTTATCTTTACCATTAGATGCATGCCCCCCAAGCTTCATTACATTCACCAGACTACTCATGGCTATCAGGTGGATGGAATGAAGGTTCAAGTGAAAGACTCGACTTGGAACTTGGGAGTGGGGATGATATCGTTGATGTAAATGGACCATTTAGGGATGATGATTGACTTCGAGCTATGTTTGGACTGGGAAATGAGAGTTGGTCAACGGTGACAATATTGCCTTCATGCGGGAAACACATCACTCGAAAAAGGGTTGAAACAATAGCTTCCATGTTAGAAACATAGTCACGCCCAAGAAGTAAGTTGTAATCTAACGGCCCTGACACTACCATCACGTTCATATAAATGGTTTTCCTTCCCAAAGTAATAAGTAACTTAGGAAATATCCCTAATGGTTGACTGGTTCCTCTATAAAGCCTAACAAATTCTGTGTAACAGGGACAAGCGGTGGCGAACCAAGCGCTTTCCAAGCAATTGAGGAAAGGATACTCACTAATGCACCTTCATCTATAATAGTGCCAGACACAATCATTTTACAAACTTGTACTATGATTTGGAAAGGCACATAAGAAGGAAGGCAGGATCCTGCCATTCAATTCCAATCAAAGGAAGTGACTAGACTACTTGGAGAGGGTACCGAAGAAACGGGAGAATTAAGCCTTTGTGTTACGAGAACTAGAGGACTTTTCTCCTTTCTTGATGGAACAGGTGGATTGCACCCAAGCTTATTAGAATTCGAAGTAACAAAAAGAACTTGAACGGTATCATGTTCACTCTCTTCGGGAAAGGTATGATTAGTTGAAGGTGAAATTGGGTCAAATGTTACCTAGACCTGTTGATTTTGGTCGGGTATAGACTCAATGGATTCACTTTCAGAGAGAGTGGTTTCGACCGACGGTTGATTTTAAGTCAATCGGTTCTTCAACTAGTGAAGGACTTAGGGAGAGTTTCCTATAACCAGATGGAAGTTGCTGCGATGAAGCAGGACGGTTATCCAACACTCTTTTGGCTTTATCCAAAAAGGGACAAAGGTGAAGGGAATGATTGCCTTCACATAACCTACATGGAATCCTGACTTTTCCTTTCTGCCCATGAACTTTACTATCACTAGTTGATGGTGTGTTACCAGCATGATCTCCAAAGGTTGATGACACAAAATGGTGCGAACAGGAAGACCATTCTTTCAAGATCCAAGGAAAGCAAGGACAATTTCGATGAAAATGGTCTCCTGCACAAATTATGCATGGATATTTGGGTTTGAGAAACTTAATAGACATATTTTAATTAGATGTTGCATTCAGAGCAATGGTTGCTTGGTTGCCCCCTTGCTGAATTGACTTCTTCTTCTTCTCCTACCCTTTCTTCTTCTTCTTAGCCACCTGGTTACTAGCATCAATATTTTCACCAAGCAAAGAGGAAGAAGAGGAAGGAGAAACAAACGAGGAAGAAGGCAAAGGGTCAACTTCAAGATCGACTGGAGGTTGATTTTGTCCAGTTGAGGGTGTACTCGATTGAGGAGAAATCAAGACATTTTGAACCACAGAGGTTGAAAATAGCCATATTGGCAGGCCAATGGTAAGTCCGGAAGGGATAATGTAGCCATATAAGGAGCACTAATATTTCTGAAAGAAGGAAAAGGACTAGGATTCCCATCGAAAGGGATTCCTTGATCAGTGGACTCCAAATTTGTCGCCATATGTTTCAACCTAATATCAACTAAGGGATAGGGATGTTATTCCAAATTCAATTAATTTTAATGACGCTTGGACACAAATTTGCTTTTTCAGTTTTTAAGAGTCGAGAAAAAGCTAAAGATGACTCTAGTCTCCTATTTTTAATGAGCCTAAAAGGACAAGTGCTCAGATGGACCTTTTCTTTTAAAGAGTCAAAAAGGAACGAAAGTGACTACTCTGGAAAATCTAGAAAGAGGGATTACCAAACCAATCGCAAAACTGCAATATACACCTTGGTGATAAATTAAAAAGAAATTACCAAAGACTTATGTACGGTAGTCAATCTTCCCGAATGTTGTGTTCAGTGCATTGGGATCAACAAGGCGGCAGACTCAGTTTCCTATGGATAAAGGATATAAGCCTATTGTGGTCTCCCAATATATACGTGACGGTATGGGGAGCACAAGTCCATGCTATCATTTGTCGTATCAAGGAGGAGGAATCACCCAACCTTCAATGAAAACGATAGCCACTAGTTTTAATGACGTCGGAACACATCACTAGCCTAGACCTCTAGATATGTTGCGTTAAGTTCTAAAGCGTTGTTAGGTTCATTGAAATTTATTTTAAAGTTGATCTTGTTTAGAGTTTTCATTTTAATGGTTCACCGCGTGATGATGATTTGAAATTCCTAAGATGCAATCTACAATGATAAACAATCTTTGTTTATTTGAGCAATGAAAATCTAGCTACTAGGGAAAGAAAATAACAGTGCTTTTGAGCAAAGAGAAAAGAGCTCCCACTAATGCATTTCCCTAAATCATATTTTCACACACAAACCAAAAAAATAATGCTAAGTGAAAATGCATGTATTTGTTTTCGTTCTCCTTAATGTGAAAAATGCCAAAAAGGAAAACCAAATGCAGCAAAGATCTGAAATATTTCACTCAAAATGAATTTTCGACAATTTCTTCTTCAAAAGAGAAAGGAAGCCTCAAAATGACACTTTTTAATTTTGAATAAAAATGCTTTCGACACTTCGAATATAAACAAATCAAATCAAATACATGAAGAAAAGTTCAATCGATTATCAAGGGAAGGAATAATTCACGACACTTCTCTTTTCGACACAAAACGACAATTACGACACTTTTTGTACCAAAGCGACAAATAGACTTAAACAAATTTTGGACAAAGGATTGTAAATGATGAACAAACACACAAAAAAAATTCACTAATCCTAATGTAGTTGAGACTGATCTAAGTGATGCAAGTAAGTTTCAGTAAAGAGGCATTGTTCATTTGCAGCAAAACAACCAAACAAAACTGAAAACAAGGTCAAAACCCTCAATTTATAGAATGGAAAAAGAGTTCAGTCAATCATCGCACCTGGGCTTCACAGAAACTGAGATGCATCGCACTTACTACACTCGAGAGGTGCGATGCATACTAAGTTACAGTGGAAGACAATGCGATGGTCCAGGGAGCGCAATTGAAATGGGTTTTGGCTCAAAGGTGGAGCTATTTTCAATGAGTTAAGGTGGGTTTTGATGAAAAATAAAGAGCAAAGTATGATAGAATGTCTTGAGAGGTTACTGAGCTACCAAAAGGGCATATAGATGTGCTTGTAATTCAAACGTTTAATTCATAAACTAAACTAGAGATTGATTGAAGCAGCATTCATCTACTATGCAATTGCAGAGCAAGAGCAGTTCGAAGGCTACCTGGCTGACTTCAGACTTTGTCTATAGTTTATTAAATTGAACAGAGAACAAACAATAACAACAAGCAAACATATGTTCATTCCCTAGTGGAGTCACCAATTTGTTTCTAGGAAAACTAGTATTCCTAAAGAATGCTAGCCCTCTAGGTTTGGTAGCTACCCTAGAAACAACAGTTTAAAGCAATTCAATGATTTCTTCTATGCGTAACAGATAAAAGAAAGGTAATGGAACCAACCTGGAACTTCCTCTTAATCCCTTTCTTGATCTCTCTCCCCTTTGACAGAGCCTGCAACTCGTCCCCGTACTTAACACACTTGGAGAGTACCGACACAAGTACAGCAACAAAGAACCATCAAAGCATCGTGATCTATTACAACATAAACATTACAGAATCAGATATATAATGAACAAATGATAACATTCACAAATGATAACATTCACAATTGCACAATCATATAGAAGAAAACTTGAAAAACTTTATTAATAGAAGGGAGAATTACAACCCAGTTTTCTGATCTAGCATCATCCTCCCAGCTTCAATCCTTCTACAACTCATGAAATAGCAAGATCACTCCAACAATACAATGCTCCTTCCTTAATTACAAACTATCAACACTTCCTTGCAATTCACAACATTCCAGCCTCTAGATCTCTTGGATGAAGGATCCATTTATAGATGTTTGCAAGAGTGTCAGTCATCCATGGGGTTTTATTAGTGTCATTCCACTTGTTACAATGAGTTCCACAAGAGAATAGATTGGAGATTTCTTAGATCCCTTATTTATCCTTGGGCGAATTCAGAGAGGCAAGTGGTATAGGAGAAAGTTCTGGAAGATTTTATGAACAATCAACTGAAAAATGTCCTGGACATTTGTCCATCCTCTCCCATCGCACCCTATAGAAGGCATAAATAGTATGCATCGCACCCTAGCAGTGTACCACTCAATATGCATCGCACCTTGCCAGTGGAGCAGTCAATATGGTTCAATTTAGGCAGTTTCTGGATGGTTTCTCAGGTGGAACTTTTGGGGAATGATGTATTTAGATGACTATGTTCCTTTAGGGTATGAAAAAACTCTTTTAGGGGTTGATGAGCCCTAATACATCGACATAAAAGTTTGGGGTTGATGTGCCCAAATATGTCTATAACACATGGACCATATTACTTTACAGATTTCTTCCTCGGAGAAAGGTTTCGTAAGACTAGTGTTGTCCTCCTTTCTTACCAAAGATGGAATGTGAGAGAGAAATTCAAAGATGACTTCTTCACTCCCGTTCCCATCCTCTTTATACAATTTCTAGAAATGATCATCTGATGCCTTTTTTAGTTGTTCTTGGCCTTGGAGAAAAGTCCCATCTGAGCAAGTGATTTCAGAGATACGGTTTCAGGATAGCCGGCTCTATATTTCCTATGGAAGAAAGAGGTGTTCCGGTCTCCAACTTTAAGCCACAGGCTATGAGAATTAAGACTCCAAGTCTCTTCTTCATGGCAGAAAGCGTGAAATGATTTGATTTGGGTAGCTTGTGTTCTTTTTCTAAATCTGAAGCAGAGATCTCCTCACTTTCCAAATCCATTTGTAAATCTGATAAAAACTTAATTGTCTCCTTTTTGTTGCTGGTAGGAGAATTTGAGGGTTCTTTAATCCATTTTTTCAGAGCTCTCTTGGTTATTTTTAGTTTCTTCTCCCACACGAAGCTAGGAGATCCTATCACGAGTATGGACCATGCCTCGAGAACAATTTCCATGAACCTTTCTTTCCCTGACGAAAGTGGGTTGAATCTAAAGGGGATCGGGCCCAAATTTTCTTCCTCTTCCAACTGTAAGAGAATAGGTTTGTGATCTGAGGCCAACTTTGGGAGAATTTTTTAGGAGATCAGTCCTTTTCCTAGAAACAAAGAGCTTTGTGCTAGGAAATTATTTAGGCGAGCAGAGATGTGTTCTGCTCCAGCTCTATTGTTTGTCCAGGTGTAAAGACCTTTCTTCAGTTTGAAATCAAGAAGATCCCAATGAAGTATTAGCTCCTCTACTAATGGAAGCATTTGTTCCCTGCCACTATTGCCACCTCTCTTTTCTTTTGGATCAATGACGAGGTTGAGATCTCCAGCCACTATTATATTTTGAGGGGAGTAAATGTCTAAGAAATTAGACAAGGTCTGCTAGCATTCTTTCTTCTCTGTAAGGTGGACTGGAACATAAAGGTTGAAGAGAGAGATGGAGAGTTTACTAGAGAGGTATCGAAGTTTGGTGTATATCCAATGTTGGGTCTCAAAGGAGCTTTCTAGTTAATACTTGTCCTCCGACCACAATGTTGCTAGGCCACCCAAGGAATCTCTCGCACTAATGGCCTTTCCTGCTTTTTTCCCCATTTTAATTTGTTGATCTCAAGAAGGGTTTCCCCTTCAATCTTAGTCTCTTGGAGCATGAGAATCTCGAGAGTTTCTATTTTCATAAGATCTTTGACTACTTCAGCTTTCGAAGGGTTCCCGAAGCCTCTGCAATTACAAGAGACTAGTTTCATTATTTAACGGGATTGGAGTGAGTTGGTCCCCCTTAGGGGGCCTTGTTCTGGTGTTTCTCCCAATAGAGATTTCAATGGTGGATTGGTTGCCTTGCATTTTTTGCCTCTCCGCCTCTTGTTCCCTGGCTTCCTTATAAGTTTTCCTTCCAACTCTTTTAGAGGGTCTCTCAAATGTCTCATCTTCCAATGACCCAGAGGTTTCCGAGGGTTTTTTCCTTGTCATTTTTGCATATGTAGGTGAGGAGGAGGTTCCTGCTGGAGAGTCAAATTGGGTTACTTCTATGTTCTTCTTTTCTGCTTCAAGTGAAGGAACTTAGCATTCAATCTCCTCTATCTCTGATTTTGGAATTTCGGTTGAAGTGTTGAGGGTTTCGAATGGGTTTATTGAGGTTGTTGTCTTTGGTTGTTCTCCTCTTCCTTTTGTTTGAACCATTCTTGTTAAGGGAGCTCCAGACCCCATCGATACCTCTTTCCCTTTATTCTTTTTATTCACCTTGGCCTAGACTGCTTTCTGCACCTGGATCCATTTTTCTCCTTTCGACTTCTCTAGATCTTCCTCCTTTTTTTTTTGCAGTATCTTGCGAAATGCCCATATTCATGGCAATTTCTACATTTGAATGGTAGTTGCTCGTAGTCTAACTCTTATATATAAGACCAGTTTGCTATTGTTAACTTTATGGCTTCAAGTAACCCTATTTCCAAGTCGACTTCGACACATATTCTTGCACATGAATATTGATCCCTTTTCTCTGCTTTGTCTATGTATTTTCCGAAAGTGTTATCAATTGTTTCTAGTGACTTCGGGTTCCAGCAGTGCAGTGGAATATGAGGGAGGCACACCCACACTGGAACTGCTGACAGCACATCTTATGTCGAAACGAGATCTGGTGACCATGAGTTTAAATACAGACCCTGAGGTCCCATGAAATATGGTCCATTCCTAAAGATGAGATTTATGTCTTCTACTGAATCAAAAACAAAGATAAAAAAGCCCTTACCAACCAGAAAACTTATGATGCCTTCCTTTACTAGTGGTCTTCAGTTCCTCTGTACCCACGCCTTGATAGCCTTGGGGGAAGGCCATAGCCCTGTAAATTGACCGATGAGCCCTCTTTCAGCTAAGTTCATAGTAGATCTACAAGAATCTTCAATGGGCAGGGCGACTGTGGGGATGTTTTCAAGTTTCTTTACAAACTTGCACTAAGTTTTCCTTGCTAGGCGTTTACTACTATCGCTAATCAGCTTCCTAAACGTCAAGATCTCTAGTGGAGGAGGCGAAGGAGGAGGGGCCTCAGGGCCCCCTCCCGAAGCCATGGTGATGAAGGGAGTACTCAGATCGCACCAAGGGCTACTACGCGTGCGAAGTGGAGGTTTTCAAAACGGTCTGTGGATGATCCTTTTTATCAATATTAAAAAAACATATATTTTGTATTATTGTTTTTTTTATTGTTTTTATTTTTTTCCAATATCTAAATTTTTGTTTTCTTTTGTATTTTTCATTTTAATTTCTTTATACATTTTTTTTTCATTTTTTTCTACAAGGTTTGTGTTTATGCTCGTCTAACAACCCAATCCCATTATGGGCAATTTGATAGTTGATTTTAAAATTTTCGGTATAATGAATCAAGTCTACCCCCACAATGTATCAATTTCATGGTTGGTCTTTAAGTTCTCATTACAACAAGTCAAGTTCACCTACACTGCAAGTCAATTTGATGGTTGATTTATAAAAAAAAATTGCCATGTATCGAGTTGTCTTAGGCTAAGATTTTAAAATCGCTATATATTTTGCATTTAAAAAATAAATTACTCTTGCGTGTTCATTTAAGTTTTTTTGTCATAAAAAAATTTCATAATGTCATGCTTGAAATATTTTGAAAACTTGAGATTTTTTTGTAGTCATAATCTTTGGTTTTAATTGCATGGTTAAAAAATTGTCAAGCTTTTAATGTTTTTCTAAGCCATGATATTTTATCTTTAATGTTGTGGTCGAAAACAATTACAATTTCAAGGTTTTTTAGAGTCAAGATATTTTATCTTTAACAACATGCATGGAAATAAGTTGGAATTATCAAGATTCGAGACATGATATTTTATCTTTAACATCATGTTCGAGAATTGTTGGAATTTTACAGTTTTTCAAGGTCCCGATATTTTCTCTTTAACTCCATTGCTAATAAAATGTCAAAATTATAACCCAGCTTTTTTTGTTATTCCAGAATAAACAAATTTTTTAAGGGTGTTTCTTCATCCATTTACAAAAAATGGTTTTTACTTCCATTTAAAAAACAATGTTGAAAATTTACCCTAAAAAAAACATCGTTCTGGAATAAACAATTTTGAAGGGTGTTTTTTCATCCATTTCATTTTTGGGTTGTTTTTTCATGTCTTTTTGGGGTTTTTGGGCTCCATTACCCATTTTGAGGTAATAGTTCTCGTTTCATCTATAACAATGTTTTCCTCAAATATGGTAGAGAACACAACAAATTGATGCACTTATCTTCGTCTGAAATTTTAATATCAAGAGATAAAAATTGGCTTACCACAGTATTAAAGGCGTTCAAATGCTTTGTCACCGAGTCTCCATCCTTCATCCTCAAGTTATACAACCTTTTTTCGTAGGAACAGTTTGTTCACCAAAGACTTAGATTGGTACAAAGTCCCTAACTTGTCCCACAAAGCCTTCATCATATGTTCCCCTGATACATTCAACAATATTGAATCTAAGATACACAATCGTATTGTGCTCTTTTATCTCTGATCCAACTTCACACAGTCTTCAGCTGATATTTCCGTTGGTTTAGTACCTGGATCTACCGCGATCCACTAATATTTATCCACCAGCAGATCCTCCATCTTGAGTTTCCACAACTCAAAACTCTAACCATTAAATTTATCGGTCTCTATCTTTCCACTGCTCACCATCTTCTTTCACTACAAGAATCGATCTCGTAGATCTCCCACTGAATAGGGTCTACCATAGGACCGAGTAAAACCCCTCAGCAAAAAATGTGTCCCCTTGAAGCCGAAACAACTTTGATAACAAATGTAGGTCTTAACCATGTACAAAAATTACCTACAAACAAATTCTTAAAAACAGAAAATATACAATGGCAAGAAACACAAAACAAATACACAAATATTTTCCCCTAGATCCCAAAATCGACACTACCAGATTGATTTTTCATTATTTTCCTTTGAATGTTACAATACATATATATACATGTCGAAGCATTCATAAACCCCAATCCATTAACTCTAGATTAGAACATAATCGTAGTTCTCTTGACCAAATCTAAAAAATACCATGGGCAGAAAACCATCATGCCCACTACCATGTGTGAAACCCATGCACAAAACCATAGGTAGGTCCATCCACCTAATACAAGGTCTAAAAAAAATTCACGGGGTGCTACCCCAAACCCTGTATAGGGGAGCTAAACCCCCGCCCCTCCCGTGCGTGCGACTAGTCATGGAAAGAATATAACACGCACCCAACAAGCACCACATCACTTGATGATGTCATTTGTTCACTGTGTTGAGAGGCAACATCACCCAACCATATGTTGTCATCTGTCATCTTGTCTACATCTTCATTATGGCCAATAGCAAGTTGCCACATGTCCCTATGGGACATCTCAGCGACCCATGTTAAACATCGTGCAAGCTATGTCATCTACTACACAATTTCTCATGCAACTACTAGATTCATTTGATCAATGAAAATGTCCTCAAAATTTAACAATGTTAAAGTTCTTGCATGTTAGATTTCCCTCTATCGTAGGTTTTGCTTGAAGGTGTGCACTATTTAACCAATTAATATTATGTGGTTTTACTATATAGTTTTAGTCCCTCACTAATACTAATTTTCAAATTGCCATAACTTCTCATCTGGGAGGAGTTTCTCAAAGTGGGACATACTGTTGGAAAGGTCTCAATGAAGCCTATGCAACCATTTTGCGTATAGGATCATTACGGCATCATAACCTTGTCAAAACCTCAATAAACTTCAAATTTTCTTTAACATCATCTAATGAGGGTATATAAGATATTAAGTTGTCATACTACTTCCTTTGCCTCATGAGTGGTATTGTTATCGTCCCAAACATTCCTTTTGACATCAATGACACTCATCATCATCAATGACAACACTATATGCAATAGAGGGTTGAGTCAAGGTCACCAAAGACACCAACAGTGTCAAGTTCAATATGAAAACCTTTAGGTGAGGAGAAGGAGACATTATCCCCTTCCAGTGTTAAGAGCCCTTTATGGTTCACATAGAGATTGAGGGATGCTTGAGAGCATCTTAGGGGCTCCTATGAGTACATTTAGGGAAAGCAGGACTTAGAAAAAATTTCCTACTTACATGTCATTGATGAGTATCATCATTGATTCCCATCTATCCAGTTTTCTGGAGGCAACAAACTAATAGGTATGGCAAGATTCCATCGTGGAAGAGTACACCTCTATCATGAAGAACGATGTTTGGAATATAGTGCCAAGACTAGAGGGGAAATCAATGGTAACTTTTAAGTGGCTCTACAAAATCAAGCATGTTGCCGATGGCTACATTGAGAAGTTCAAAGCAAGGTATGTGGTGAGGGTTCTTCCAAAAAGAAGGGGAAGACAATGACAAGACATTTGCTTCAATTTCTAGGTACACTTCTATTAGAGAAATTATATATTTATCTCCATTCATGGGATGGAGGATAAATCAAATGAATATGAAAAAGTTTTTTAACTCTAACGATTCTAATAATAAAAAGACATTTTTTTGTTTTATTCTAAATAAATAATTATATTTATTAGTGTTAATAAGATATTTAATTTAATATGTAAATGTCACATATCATACCCATAACTATGTGAATGGTTGTTCTTACAGAGGAACTTAGAATTGAGCCAAATATACCATCTCATTTTGATAAGAGGCAGATAGGATTTTCGCCCTCATTATCTTTGTAGTTGTGTTTTCCTTATTTAACAAAAATAGTTGTTTAAAGACACTCCTTCAACATTGGTATTAAATCCATGTTGGAAAGTGTTGGAAAATATTGATGATGGAATGAGACACAACTGGGATCTTTTCAAGTTCAATGGCAACAACACTAAAGTAACCATTTTTTGCTTTAAGGAGGAAATTTTAGTTTTCTGGTTGCAAAATATTTCAAAAATCAATTTGTTAATTTTCTGTAAATCTAATTCTTGTTGTATTGTTGATTAAAATCTTAAAACTATTTTCACTTTTTAATAATTCGACATCTACAATCAAGTATATCTAAATCAACATTGATAGTTTGTAAATCTTAAGATCATAACAAAGAGGATGCAGGGGCGGGAGGTGTTATCCTTCACCCTGACAAAGAAATAGAGAGACGATTTGCATGGGGTTTGGGGAAGGCCACCAACAATCAAGCTAAATTTTTAGCCCTATCACAGGGGTTAGAATTCGTTATCACGAGAAAAATTTGGCATTTGACAATGTATGGAAACTCAACAATAGTCGTTCAACAGGTGTGCAAACTAAAAAGAAATCCAAATTAGTTTGATCCTCCATTTTGCAAAGAATAAACTTACAAATAGTAAAATTTGGGGATGTTGAGTTCTACCCTGTCAAGAGGCATCTCAATTCAGACGCAGATGCATTAACAAATAAGGGCGCCCTCCTCGAGCAAGGCATTTTGGACTAAAACAATACAAGTGGTGTGTATAAGTCGTTACCGTGATAATTTTATGCAAATTCAATTTCTAGGAACTTTAATGTTTTTTAAGAATCGAAAAGGGGGGAATTATTAGGTGGCGACTTGATGGCCTCATGCCCAATTATATTTATGGTGAATGGTGTATATTGGTGGCCTCTTTGTTGATGCGACACAAGATCATCCACACATCAGGCTAGCCCATGTTCTTGCATGCAATATTTGGGACAGATGGTTGTTAGCTCAAAGGTTTAATAAATATGGGTTTATCTGAAGGAGTGTTGTTTTTAAATTCAAGGAGGGGAAGGCATAATCAAGGTATAAAGATTTAATTGTGATGAAAGGAATTGGCAGTGTATCTAGAACCGAATTCGATTGTTTGAGATTGAGTATGTACGAGGTATCCAAAAGCATTAAATATGGCGAGATTTTTGATGACATGGTCGGGGCAAGTCTCTCAGATTATAAGCAGTGGATGCCCAACATCTCTTCAATAGCTGTTTGTGTCTGGATTACTGAAGGATCTGTAGGAAAGGAGGTTTGTAGCATCTAAATCATCATGGAATCCTCGTCTCGATCTGAGAAAGTTGATTTCGGTCAGCACCTGGACTACCTTATGGAAACAACAAAGTATATCCTTACTTTACTAACTACGCAGGGGAAATGAGGGTTGTTGAAGTTCAGGGTCAATTTGCTCTGCTTAATCAGAAAAATTGCCCTACTTTAGACCATAAGTATATCCTTACTTTACTAACTAGGCCGGGGGAAATGAGGGTTGTTGAAGTTCAGGCTCAATTTGCTCTGCTTAATCAGAAAAATTGCCCTACTTTAGACCAAGATAGATCGATTGGAGTCGCTTGTTGACATATTGGAGCTTCAATTGGTAAGTAAGCGCTCTGTCAAGGGAATGACGCTGCTACTGAACGTGTGAAAGTGCACAGTGCGATGTTGGAAACTCAACAGGCCACAAGAGTGGCAATTCTAAAGAGGGAAGTTGAGGTGGTGATCCAAGATCCTACTCCTGTCCAAGGGTGATTGAAGAAGAAAGTGAGGACTTTACACTTGAACCCGATTGAAATAGTGTTGGCTAGTTTACCCCTTATGTTAAAGTCATGTATTGTAAGTTTGTGTTAGTTTTAGGTGTCTTTTAGAGGTTTTACAAGCAATGTCAGTTCAGTAGCGCTCTATGTACACAGAGTAGTGAGAGCAAATTTTTTATGGTCTTTTTGAACTCAATAAAAGAAGTTGTTGTTGCAGATGTAAAAAGTTCTGGCATGAATCCAACTTTAACTTAATAGAAAAAATCTAATTGTTTCTTTAAAAATAAATAAAAATAAAAAAAATATTAAGCTTATTCCCTAATGGGGTGAAAAACAAGGCAATCACTCCTACGCGTGGACGATGATGTCAGACACCTGGTTGACGGTGCAGGGTTTGAACTCCCTTTCCTCTCACGATGTTCTTAGTATAGGGAAAGTTAATGTTGGGCATGTGAATTTCCCATCACCCTTGTTGGGAGAGGGAGGAGACGATCGTCGAGGGTATATGGAAGGTGGTGAACCTCTGTCATGGCAAGTGATTTGGTTATTGTGGTGGTTTGTTGGTCGAGGCTGTAAAAATTTCTGTTTTCCCACACCGGTTTTCAGTTTCTCCTTATTTCTCCCATGTAGTTAAATGCCCTTTCCCATAACCATACATTCAACAAGCTGAAAAAAATAAATTTGCTGAAAACACAAATTCTGGAAATTTTACAGAATGCTGGAAATTGCAGAAATAAAAATCAGCAGTAATAAACAGCCATTAAAACACATTAAAACACTGATATTTTTGGTCAACGTGACCCTGGAAAAACCCCCTACAACTCTTGGGGAAAACCAGTTTGAGAGCTCTTCTTTATTTCTGAAAAATGTCTTTTTACAGCAAGAAAATTTCAGCAAAAAATTACAGCAAAATAATTTTTTCAGCAAGCAAACTTATCCGTTTTCAGCCCAACGGACCACCTGGAAACTTCTCAGTTTTCAGAAAAAAATCAGCTTTTTTCTGCTAGTTCTTGTTGCTGTTCTACTTGTCTTTCTGTTGTTCTGATTTTGCTGAAGAGCTGCTTGGTATGTGTGCCAAACTGCTGCCTCTTTCTCCTTCTTGTCCAGAAATCTCCCTTGCTCTCTTGCTCTCCTTCTCCCAATTTGCTCATGAAAGAATGAATGATCTTTTCCTCCTTTTCCTCCTTTAATATAACTTCAAATGACTTTTGGGTGATCCAAGTGACTTTTGGGTGATCCCTAAATCCAATGGCTGAAATAGATTTAGATCAATGGCTGAGATTAAATGCTCATTTAAATCTCACTTTCTATTTTTTAATTCACCCCTTTAATAAAGACCCACTTAGTCATTTATTTCCAAAGTCACTTTTCCTTTCTAATTTTTCATTGACTTTATAAAAGTCACTTTAAAATTAGACTTAGTAACTTTATCACTTAAGGTCACTTTTAAATTAGATTTTAACTTTATAAAAATTATAAAGTCACTTTAGGAGAAAAATTAAAATCTTTTGGACACTTTTCCCTAGGTCAAAGATCAAAGCCTAAGGGAACCACCTGTCCTCCGGTACCAAATTTCAACGGAGGCTTGAGCTCGAATAGCAATGTGAACCTCTGTGTTTGGCATCTTGATTGGGATTGGTGACGTTTCTGCCATCGATGCCCCTCCTCAACGTCAGGGTTACCAAATTGGTTGTTTTCTTTTCTCGTGTGTGGCCTCCGACTTTTCTAAGAAGGATAAGGGATCCGCAAAGAGTAATTAGGTCGACCTGTGAGCTTGGTAGTGGGTAGTTGGGTACTCAAGCTTTTGGCTCTCTTCTGTATTTTTAGGGTAGCCAGTGTCCTCTTTTGTATCTTCAGGGTAGCTGGTTTCCTCTTTTGAACGACTCTCCCATGGGGTTCTGCATCTATAAAGGTCTCCCGTTGTGGTGGGGTGTCTGCTCTCAAGGCTTATGGTTAGTGTTATGCCTGCGAGGGGTTGGGGTCTATGAATTGCGAGGTAATAGTTTCACCATTGGTCTGGGTTCTTGGTGTTTGGTTGCTACCCTGGTTGGTCTAGTTAATGTTCTTCTTGTGTGGTTGGGGGCTTCGTTGTAGTCATAATTAGAGTGTGGGTCAGTAATTGCTTACTCATTCTGTCTTTTCCTGGTGATGGTTGCCTTGTTGTGTGCGTCCGGAGTCGTGCAACACTCGTTCTGTCCCTCCGACCAAGTGAACTCCAACCTGTCTGAGAGGGCGGGGATCTTATTTGTAGGTGGCAATGACAGCAAAAGCGTCTCCAAACTTTGGTCAGCGTGGTCACACCACTGGTAGAGCAGGTTGGGTGGCTTTCGGAGGTCCATCGGCTCGTCTTGGGTGAAGCACCCCACGGACTCCGAAGAGGGGTGGGGGAACGTGGCGAATGGGCGCTAGTAACCAAGGGGAAGCAAGACGGCCTAGGTGTGGAGGCATTGCGGATCACCATTGTTGTCCGGATAACTGTCGGGATTTGATCCAGGGTATACTGGACCACCTGGAACCTCGGAGAGGGCGCCACAGGAAGAACATGTAGCGCTCATTGCTACGTTGAACAAGATGCATTATTTCTAGTGTCATGTTCGAGAACGAGTCGTGGTGGTATGGCGCAGCGAAAATTTGCTAACAGAGAAGCTAGAGACGCTGGAGTCATGCGTTGCACTTCGAGGAGCATGTACAATTCTCCTTCCACCCTCCTCTAGGCACTGCTCCGAACAATCTTGCTTCAATTACTTCGAATGATTGATCATGGTTACAAGGGTTTTACATGTTTTATGGTGCTTTTGGCCTCCTAAGTTGTGGATTGTGTCGCTAGTTGTTCTTTTGTTTTTTTGTCATATGTTGATCGTAGTCGTTAACAACCCTGGTTGGGTTGAGACTACCTGCGTTTTGAAACTAGTGTACTTTTTTGATGAATGAATAGAACTTTAACTTACAAAAATAAATAGCTTATAACAAATATGTTATATATCCATTTTTTCATATTTCAAAGGTTCATGTTGTAAAAACATGTCAAATCTCCTTAGAAATCCAACAATTAAGCTATTGAGCTGTAAATTTTCTCATTTTATTTTAATCTAGTCTCAAGAAGTTAAGTTGTAGATTTAAAAAATCAAATCTGGTCAATGTCAATGCACTTGACTAGTAATAGATCATTTCTAATCTAGCAATATTGGAATTGCCAAAACATGAATTACAAAATCATATCTAATGCAATGTTGATATTGGCTTCAAGTAGCTATAGTTGAAGCTCCAAAGTACTTCGTTTATCACAGTGCTCTAACTTCTTATTATAGTTGAGGCCAGATTCTTCTTGGTAAACCCAAGAATGCCAAGTTGGATTCATCACGCCAAGGAAGTTGTTGCCAATAAACTGCGCAACACGAACAATGAGCATCGCAATGCTTCTAGCCAAGGATGATTTGTTGAAATTGAATACAAGTGACAACACTACAAATAACGCAAATACCATCACTGAGGATCAAGACATGAATTTTATGCCACACTCATTATTCTACTTCGCACATTTGGCTCTCCCACAGACAACAAGGATCCAAGCTCTATGTGTCTTCTACGCCAAGAATACATTCCATTGTACTATAAACCAGCGCTGATCCATCTTAAATATAAATCTAACACGAACCAAAAATGATCAAATTTCTTTAGGTACAATCTTTTTTTAGAGTGAAAAATACAATGTGTAATTTTCCATTGTTCAAATTATATTTTTGAATGCTATATAGATTATAATTAATTTGCAAGTTCAACAAACTTGTTTGGATTTTCGAAAATTAAGTTAAAAAAAGAACTAAAAAATAACAATCTTAAAATTTAAACCACTTGAAAAATTTTAACCATGAATTATATTATTATTTATATAGGATGATATGGAGTAAATTAATTAACATGATCTTAAAATAGTTATTTTAATGTGATGTTAAAATGGTTTCAGAAGTTTAAACATAAATCAAGACCACCAAGTCAATAATTCGTGTCGGACGCAAGCACTAGACCCTCGAAAAGAGACTAAGACAGTTTATATATATTATATATATATTAAAAAGATATTTCTTACACAAACTCTCATTCATAATACAAATTCAAATACAGATATAGATTCTACATTGTAATTTAAAATTTGTAAGTTGTACAATGTAACAACATTACGCATACAAATACAATTGTGACATATTCATCACGGATCCTATAAGAGAAAGATAAGAAACTGCAGTTCTCTCATTAAGTCATCAAAATAAAAAAATGTGTTACATAGGTAGATCGTGGTAGCAATGCCAATAGCAAATACAAAACAATTACTAAGTATAAGTAGCTCATGAGTCATCAATTATCATCATCATCAAGATCAGCGTCATTGTCATGGCCACCACTATTCTCCTCTGTTGCATCCTCTTCCTACATATCCAATGTAATCTCAACATCCACTGGTGTGGAGGATGATGAACCCTCAAGAGTATCAACATCATCAAAAGTAACAGGCTCTAGCACTGGGTCATTAAGATCCAAGTTGGCCAATGCCAATGCAACATTGTTATCCAAACCCATATCAACACGAAAGATATCCCACATTTTTGTCTTTCCTTTCAACCACTCATCCCTCTCACCATAAATAAGACAAAGGTTGGTGTGCACATACCCCGTTGTCTTTGCCCTGCACTGCTCAAGTCTGCTCACCTTGACACTTTACAAATTTTCATATGCGCTCCAATTCCTCTCGCAACAAAATGACGAAGTCACCTGAGAGAAGAGCTTCATGGCTAACTATTGTAAAGTTTGTTGCTTCATAAGATGCCCACCAAAAATAGTGTTTCTTAGCCCTCTTTATCTCTAATCACATCACAGCCACCAAATCACCCAATGTCAATGGAAAACTCTGCAAAGACATCCTCTACCTTGTCAAGGAATGTTCTATCTTGAAATAGATGCTTCAATGCATCATTTCTCCCCTGTGAAATTTCACCATCCATGTCAGAAGGGAATCTGCAGAAAGATTCCCCATTCAGCCACTCATAGATATAGTCTTTTGAGTTCAATGAGTGAGCCAAACAATGCAAAGGTGTGCAATTCTTGTCCAATCCGCTAACAAAAATATCATGTATGGTGACGAAAAAAGCTTCTGATAATGTCTCATCATACTCAAAGCACTCACTCTATAAAATAATGGGCCTCACAAACTCAAACATAAAATCTCAACCCTCATAAACCTCTCCTAGGATGAGTTGGTTTGTATCTGCAAACCATAGCAAAACAATGATAGGGTCCATGATCTTAATTAGTGATATCTACCCTCTTCCACCAAGCATCATCTAAAATTGTGTCATTGACTCTTTTTGAGGTTGTTTGATCTGTCTTCTTCGAAAAAGACCAAAACCCTAAAATAACCATGGCCCTATTAGCAATCTTGACTTCCCTCAAACTCTTCAACATAATGAATGAAAAGGCAAATTGTGTATCTACAATATTCAGCAATGATAAATGGGTGTACTCTCGACAATGATAGATGGGTGTACTCCAAGACATGTTGGACACGCTGGACACAAGAATCCCAAACATGGCCTATAAAATTGTCTAATTTGTGTGATTCATGGCACAAATGGGGAGGACAAACCCGATTTCACAAGTTTAAACAAGTTACTTCTAATTAATTTTGATGAATGGACAATTAAATTGCATTTTCATTTTTTTTATTATAGCCAATATTTTTTAAAAGAGAAACTCCATGTTGAACATAGACAAAATTACACATCACCCTCATATTGGGTATATTGGGTTGTAGAATTAGCCTCTCAACTCAATCAATTGTGTATATCAAATATACAAATGCACCGTTGACCATGTTGTAAAAGAACTTGTATCTTGTATGACTATATACTCAATATATGAAAGTTGTTTCCATGTTCATTCACAGCCAATCCCGAGACAGGCCATATTCGACCATATATTATGAAAAATACAATTAATGTATTGGTGACCATGTTCATTTCCACATATTATCATATGCCATATATTTGTGCGAAGTTTAATTGTAAAGACGTTTTTTCCCTTTCTGGAGCATGTTTTCAATTTTGTCCAAAATCCGGATAGCATTTAGAACCTCAGTTTCAAGTTTTAGCTATGCAATCTGCAGTATTCAAAGTGCTTTGAGGGCTTTTCAAGGTTTCAATAATTTGGAATCTCAAGTTTTAAGTTTTAGATATTGAATCTACAGCATTCAAAGTGTTTCAAGGTTTAAGGGCTTTTCGAGGTTTCAGAACACTTAAACCATTTATACATTCAAAAACACATTTTAAACAAAACAAAACAAAAAGTATTGCCACATTCCAACCAAAAAGGCAAGAAACATCTAATAATTAAACCGCTCCTGCAGAATACTTTCTTGTATTTGCAACATGTATCATCCACACTTTTCTGCCATACGCTCCTGTATATGCAAGATTTGTGCTCCCGTAGTTGAGCCATATTTGGTTTTTTTCAAAGACGGTTCTTTTCACACCATACTCAATCTATATAGAGACAGTACATGTGTAAGACATGTATGGTTTCTACTTGTCAATACCAAGCAGTGAATTTCATGGTCCTCTCGCGAAATAATACAGTGAATTTCAAGCCTTTCACATTTATCTTAAATCCTGCAGTAATCACGATCTATAAATGTAAAGAGACAAGCATATGGTAATGGCATGACCACAATTGTATAATGTTCATCATTTATATAAACAATACAATAAAAATTCAAGACAGATTTACAAGAATGGACCATGAGCATGAACAAGTTACGATATGAGATTGTCCTTGACAATAATTACAGATTCAAAAGATAAATTTTCAAGAATGCACACTAAGCATGAACAAATTTCGATTTTGAGAATGCCCTTGACCATTATGAATTTACAATTTGTTCTTCCAAAAGACACAAGATAAGACATACAAAGTAATTACTCCAAAATGAATATATATTTTGAGAATGATCAAATTTATCATCTGTACTTCCAAAAGGCACAAGAAAACAAAAGTATTAACTCCAAAACAAATAACTAAAAAGCACAAAGTGATTGCAATTGAACAAACTGATTTTTTTATCATAAATAGTGGACATTTTGTACCTGCTATACGCTACAGAATATGGCAGATATCTCACCAAGGCGTTGATACTACAGGATATCACACAGCTACAACATGGTTGGCTCAGACATTTAACTTATTTTCAAGATGGATTTTTCACAAGAAATGAAAAACCAAGTATTAACTCCAAAACAAACAACTAAAAAGAAAACTGATTGCAATTGAACAGACTGATTTTTTATCATAAATAGTGATAAATGGTGAACATTTTGTACCTGATATAAGCTACAGAATATGGCAGATATCTCACAAAGGCATTGATACTACAGGATATCGCAGCTACAACACAGTTGGCTCAGACATTTATTCTCTTTTCAAGATGGAATTTTTCACATCATACTATCATATAGACATCGGTCCATGTATACAGCAACTATGGTTTGTTACTAGTAAATTCCATACAATACGGTATTTTATGGTTGTCTCAGAGCAATAATACAATGAATCTCAAGTATTTAAAATCAATATTTACTCCTACAGCAATCACAATCTATAACGCAAAGATGGACACAGAAGCGTATGGTAACGATAAGATAGGAATTCTACAATGCTATCATTTACAACACAAATTCAAGCGATATACTTACAAGAATGCACCATAAGCATGACCAAGTTACAATTTCGAGAATGCCCCTAGCTATATATTCTATGTATTAACTCCAAAACAAATATCTAAAATGTTCAAAAGGATCTCAGACACCGAATTTTTATCATAAATTGTACTTCCAAAAGGCACAAGTAAAGATAAACTATTATTAACTCCAAAACATAAATCTAAAAAGTTGGCAAGGATCTCAGCCACTGTTTTGTTTATCATAAATAGTCATAAACACCAAGTACCTGACACCACAGAATATAGCAACTACAAAATGGTTGGCTCACCGTCAAAATAGAATGTTAAAATTGAAAAAATATTAGGCCATAAAAATTCAAAATCACAAAGGCAACTCTACTGTAATTGTCAGAAACAAAATTTAGATTACCAGCGTAATTACTCATAACCCAAAGACTAGCCTTGATTTCAACTAATGATAAAATTCATTTTCTTATGGACCAACTTGCTTTACTGTGTCACGCCAAGCCATTTAGAGAAATTCTCAAACTCCGTGTAGTCACTATCTGAAACCATGGTTTTGTACCAAGCTTTTCCTGCTGCCTTTATTTCATCCTTGTTTTCCTGCAAGCCAGGAAGCTAAAAATATAAGTACATAGATTCTTAACGCCAGCACTAAGCTATAAAACCAGTTACTCCTATCCAAGATTATGAAAAACAGACAACGAGAGAATACAAGATGCCAGGAACAAGATTATGAAAAAGAACAGACAAGAAGTGAATACAAAAAGCTAGGAAATATATCATAAATAGCAGAACATAGGAATTAAAAAATAACAATGCCATCTAAGGGATATGTGATCTGAGTTTATTGAAACAACCATGCATCCCTCTTTTAAAATCATCAACGTTCGTTGATTAGCAATGGAAAGGATACACAAGAGAAAAATATAAGCCAATGATCTACCATAGCAATGGAAATTTTCATGGGATTTTACACTCAATAACAACAGGCAGGCCTTGTGTACAATATAGATCATATTGAGATAAGAAACACGAGCTTTAACCATAAACCAAAAGCTCTTAAAATTACAAAATTAATGCAAGTCACATGAACTCTCAAGAACAACAATTGAAATCACTGTGGTAGTAAATAAAAATTATGAAACAAATCATGAGAACATGATATTTACTTAAATTGAAGTTTAATAGAGATGTGATAATTAAGTTCACAATAAATAGTTCCAAATGCATGGGTATTTGATGTAGTTTGGACATATGCTAGTCTGTGGAAGCTTGAAAGGCATCTGGAGGTCTTCACAGCAATAAAGTTTAGGGAATGATATTTGCATTGTGCAATGGCCACAGTAGCACAGGGGCAAACTCAGAAGTGGACAAATTGCTTCAATTCAGCCTAAATTTATCATGCTTTACCAAATAGTCATCCAAAGCAATCAATGGCCCTAAACTTCATCACATTTTATTGAATAAACATCCAAAACTATCCATATTGGATAAGGTAATTGGAAGTTAGGCATGGTGCTAAACTGGGTAAATGAAATAGTATGTCTTTCCTGTAAATGTAATTTATGTGCAAATGTACTACCAAACCTTCAAGATATGGAACAGATATGATGCAGCTGAGGGCAAACTATTAAACATTGTTTTCAACTAACGACATCTTGTCTATTCTAACTCGTACAAACCTTGACGACTAAAGCATTTCCTTATTGTCAACAGTAAACAGAAATCTTGATAAATCATGACAAAAGTGGCCTTTATCCTTGCCATTCAGATAGATTTAGTTTCCAATGTTCATTAATTTTGTCATGAATAGGGCTTCCACTACACTCATGTGGCATTTCAATCACATGCAGCCTCATCATTGCTGACATACTTGTACCCCCAAAAGGTTATTCACTTATTTGTGCTATTGACAATATCCTTCTCTAAACTCTGAGCACCCCCCTTTTATTACATATTTAGATATTCGTATGCAACTATTATTTTATCCTGTAAAAGATTAACAAAACTACTAAAAACTTATTTCAAACAACATTTCAATAGTAAGGTGCACTGACAATCACTTATTGTGTCATTGTTTTCAGCAATACCTTCAACTTTGCTACGACAGCCATGATTTCATCATTATATGCATTGCCTTAGTTGAGATACCCCTTATTCTGGATTTGAGACCTCTGTGGTACAATATTTTTGATTCAGTCATCGGAGATTCCACAGTAAGAAGATTTTCCTGCCAACGTTTCGAATCCCAACTGGGATCCATCATCAGGGCAACTTGAAGCTTGATAGAAGAAGAGCAACTAATTAGGGTATAAATGGAGATAATGAAAGCAAAGAGGAGGGACGACTCTCAGTTTTTGAGAAGTCGGCTGCCTCTTTATTAAAGGAATAATTTAATTAATTATTTAATA
>APFE031716128.1:34383-57502 GCA_000404065.3 Pinus taeda
GTTTCCCCAATGTAGCTTTTCCCACATGAGCAATCGATTTTGTAGACCCCCTTGAGTTGTTGCTTATCAATGTTATCTTTAACTGATCTCATACTTTGCCTGATTGTCCCAGGCGCTGAGAATTGTGTGCTTATGTTTTTTCTTCTTAGGACCTTCGCCATCTTATCCGTAATTCCGTGAATGTAAGGAAGAAAAACCCTACCACCCTCAGGTTGATCTCTGGTTTTAGGTTCATGAGATAACACTCTTTTCTCAGCATTCTGAATTATACCCCTTATTGTTCTATATAAAGACATATAGCATGCTGAAGCTTGTTTTATAACAGGATAAGAAACAATTTACATGCCATTTTTAGGAATGAAATTATACAATATTATTGGCAGAAAAATAACTATTGATCACCTGAACAAAGAACTACCATGCAACAAGGCGGTGCTGACTTCACAACAAGATGGATTATAACATGGTGAATTATACATTGTCATTCATTGAAATTGAGACATAAGATGCTTCCAACATGAAATTGAATAAAATTATATTTGTACACGAGTGGGCATAATAGCCTGCAGGTCAATGGGACTTGGAAGAATATATCATAGCAACAAAGGAGTGCCTGGAGCATATACGAGACAGTCAACATCTTAGGTGAAGCCTGAAGGAAAGAAGAAAAAACAAGAAGAGAGTGAGAGATATGTAAATGGGGGCCTGAAAAGTGTAATCCTAAAAGTGAATTAGATAATAAAACCAAGACAGTGAGAGATATGGAAAGGGGGGCCTGAAAAGTGTAATCCTAAAAGTGAATTAGATAATATTCCAAAAGAAAAGAGTATGAGTGACAAAATTGCACCATGAAAGGTACTCCAAAAAAAAACAAGACCATGGAGGCCATGAAGATCAACATCTTGGCAAACATCAGAATCAGAATAGGTGCCATCGTCTTCCACCACCACACATGCCAGAGAAGAGTGGCCAAGCTCAAGAGGACATGGTTGCAAGAAGCCATCAATAACCCCTTGCTTTACATCCCCTGACATCCAATGCAAACAAATTCCCTTGGGATAAAAGAAACCTAGTGATGAACATTTGCTCATGAACTCAACCGTGAGTACAAGGAAAGGTGGAAATCCCTCTACAACAATTGCAGAGAACAATAAGATGGTGTGGTCTTTGCCCAAACACTCCAGGCCTTTTGTGTTCAAGAGAGGCTAAGAGGAGGTAAGTAAGACTTCAAGGCCTTTGTAAGGCACATTGCCTAAAAATAATGGACTATCAAATGTACAAGATGAAGCATCTCTACTCCAAGTAACATAAAATGAGAACAAGACCCCTACCAAAATCTCTGAGTAAGTAGTGAAATTCCCCTTAGATCACATAATGGGTTACCTAAAAATGAAAGAAAGCAAAGCAATTAAATACCAACTTCTTGTATAATCTAGTGATTCATATTGACATGCAATTTGTGAGATCTAGGCTTAACTGATCAGGGGGAATACTAAGACCCAAGAAACTTGTTGGAATATGCAATCATGATGAACAATGAGACTATCAACAATCAACAAGAACTCACAAAAAAGGATAGCATAGGTTTGAGTCAATTGATGTCCTCTTTCATTGATTTATTAATCTATTACTTGGGGAGGTTAAAGTACCATCAAAGAAGTATTGTAAATAGGGAGTAGATCAATAGAATACTAACAGCCTAGAAAACAAGGAGGCCTCAATGCTTCCAACATCAAATCTGCCCATAATAGGTAAAGGAAGCAAGCTCCTCGAAGGAACTAAAAGCCAAATATTGTATCTCCTCTAAACCCCTAACCAAGTCTCTAGGGTTCATAGCTAGTGAAGGTTACTCTCTACATGTCCTTAATCCATGAGCCTTGAAATTGCAGTCCAGCCTTTGAATGATGCAATAAAGTGGATTTTGTGACCACATGAAAAGGATGTGTGTTCAATAAGATGTTCTAGAAGCATATTTTAACAACAACAATGCTCATGCATAAAAAGAGATCATAACCCTTACAAACACATGATTGAGGCCAACTTTAGGTTAAGTGTGGGACCAGTAAATTGAACCCAAAAGTATGTGTAGGTGGTAGAAATCTCAATTGAGTCCCCTTTGAAGAAGCAAAACCTAGAGAATGTCCTTGGAAGTAATAAAAATTATAAAATTGTTAGGGTTGAACATAATTTGACAACATTCACGAAAATGAGCTAGGGAATCCAATTGTCTCTTCAAGCCTTCCAGAGAGGAAGCTAAAGGACCACACCATAAGAAAAGCATCACAATCAATACATAGCAAAGGGTCATCCATCCTCCACATGTGTGTTTTTTTCTAAGGAATTTCTCAAATTCATCAATGTATATCTCAAACAAAGAGGAAAAGAGACACCCTTTCATGTCCCTCAAGTATGTGACCAACAAAGTCACAAAAACCATTAAATCTTCATCCCTTGACCCTACCATCTAGAAGCTTCTTATTCCCCTTAACCCCATTACCCCTAGGATCTATGGTCTACATAAAATTCACAAAAAGGACATTCCCCTTAGAGCTATAGTGAGCACTATTGGAGGTCCCACCCATGCCCTCTCCAAATTCCTTGCCAAAAAAGCTTCGTCTCTTTTCCAGTCACTCTTCCTCCTTAACTCCTTATATTTCATCTAGCAAATCAAGCACCTCAACCTTGATGAAAACAACATCATGTTTGGCTTTGCTATTGTTTCCTTATTTATCAAAATGCATATCCCTGAAGTCATTGATATCATTTCCAAGTTGGTTGACTCTGAAACCCTCAACCTTATCAAAATTTGCCTTACCACCACCTTTTTCACCTTTGACAGTATTTGCTACGAGCAAACCAAAGGCACAACCATGGATTCAACCCTTTCACCCATTGTGGTGAACATTTTTATGGAGCACTTTGAAACCTTAGCCATAGATACCTCCCACTTCAAACCTAAAATCTGGAAGTGGTTTATTGGTGACATTTTTGTTATTTGGTCCCATGGTCTTCCTAAGCTTCAATGTTTCCTTTCACATCTTAACCACATTGCCCCTCACACTTAGTTCACAATGGAACTTGAAGAGAACCATTCCCTTCCCTTACTTGATGTCCTTGCCTCTCACCTCCCTGATGGCTCCCTCTCTCACCAAGTCTATCGAAAGAAAACCCATACCAATATATACCTTCATGTTGACTCCCACTGTCATCCTACTCAAAATTTTGTTGTGCTTAAAACCCTTATTTCGAGAGCCATTCGGATCTTCTCCTCTCAATCCTTTCCCAAAGAAAAATCCCATCTAACCAAAGCCCTTAAATCCAATGGTTACTCCTTATCACATATTTCCAAAGCCTTTCATTTTTCTCTCCACCCCCAACCTAAAAACCATCCCAATAACCCTCCCTTAGCCAAGGTAACCTTACCCTACATTTAAGGGGTTACTAATCATATTTCAGAAATTCTTTCTAAAAAGAACATCAAGACCTTTTTCAAACCCCAGAAAACCCTCAGCCAGCTCTTCAGATCGGCTAAACATAAAAACGACCCTATGCTAGACCTCAGAGACAATGAATTCCCTTGCTCCTATGAAATGTCTTGCATAGGACAAACGAGTAAAACCTTCAAAGCTCTACTCAAAGAACATATGATTGACACCAGCCATATCTACATTGCTAAATCCACCATTGTCTAGCACTCCCATAATACCAAGCATCCTATTAGTTTTGAATCTTGATAACACCGAAATCTTAGTCTCTACGCCATTCCATACCAACCGAGTAATTAGGGAAGCCCTCGACATTAAAAAACACACTAACAACTTTAATCGGGATGACGAATATCATTTAAGCCAGTCCTGGAAACCCATGATTCATTTCTTGTCCTCTAAACCCCGCCCTTAAGCCCCCTAGTTTCAAGTTCCAACCCCTCTTAACATTCGCTCTCCCTTTCCTTTTCTTCCACTCATTCTTGTTTTCCTCCCTCGTTGATCCCCTTTGACTGTTCCCTCCCATCTACCTTTAATTTTTCTTTCATGTTCCCCCCTTAGATTGTTCCCCTTCTATGTTCCTATAATTTGTCTCTCCTATTTCATTTTAATTTAAATTTCGTTTATTAAAAATTTAATTTTTAATTATTTAATTTAATTCAATTAATTTATTCCGTTTTTAAAATATAGTTAATAATAATATTATTATTAATTTGTTCTCTTTTCCTTATTAGTGTTTATAAACTAATTCTTTGACATTAATTAAGTCTATTAATTTTTATGTTAATTTAATTTTACCAAACTTAATATTTTAATGTATATTTTATATGATTATTATAATCAATTATTCCTAATCATTTCAAAGCTTCATTACCTCCTTTTGACCATAATTTCCTTTTTTTATATTCTTTAATTAAAAAGTTACTATCATTTTTTTTGTAAGCTTGGTAGGACTACATTTCATCATGCCCATTATACCTAGATCAGGGCAAGGAATTGAACCGGTGACTTCAAATCAAGGAGTGCATTAAGAGAGCACCCAATCATTGTCTATACAAGACCCCATAGACAAAAAGTTGTTATCCTTTAATTATGATTAGTCATTATATTTAACTTAATTTAGTTCTCTTTTAATTTCATTTACTAATTATTCTTTATAGACTTAAAATTGCAATATTCTTCACCCGATCATTGTCTATCCAAGAACCCATAGACAAAAAAAGTTGTTGTCCTTTAAATATGATTAGTCATTATATTTAACTTAATTTAGTTCTCTTTTAATTTCCTTTCCTAATTATTCTTTATAGACTTAAAATTGCAATATTCTTCCGACCTAAAATCAATTCTTTTAATTCCTTTATTAATCTAATTTTAACATTCTTATTTCATTGAATATTATATTTTAGTGATTACTATTATCCCTTATTCCTAAATATTTTTCAAAGCTTTATTAATTTCTTTTGACCAAAAAAATTATTTTTAATATTTTTAATTGAAAAATCTTAATAATAATAATAATAAATTGTGTTCTCCCTTGAATTAACCTTTTCAACTAATTCAATTTTATTTAATCTGGCCCTTTTTCAAATATTCTTTTATTTTCCTATATGTTATTAATTTCATCATGAAACAACTATTTCCCAACACCATCCTCTATTTATAGAGGTCAATCACTCTTCACATCAACAACAAGCCCATGAAGATGGGCGAAGGGTTCACCCGAAACGTTGGGCGAAACAATGATTGCAACACACAATTCTCCAGAAGTCCTCATCAACAACAACTCATGATAATGTCAACAAAATCAATAGGGTTGACAAATTGGCCCACACAAACTCATAAAGCCTCGTGATATCAATAATGAGGAACTCACAAAGTTGATTTCTTGTAGTTGCTAAAACAACAAAGGTTTGGGAATTAAGCTAAAGGAATTTATAAAGTCAACAAAACAACAAAAAAAACTTTAGAATACCATTGTGGATAGCTTCCAAAATAGTACACCAAGGGGATTAGGATATGATCAATGGTATGAAATTCTCTCCTAATATCTCCCTAGACTCCAGAACTAAAATTGTTGCCTTCCAAATGTTCTATAAGCCACAAGTCAAGAACACTTTCATAAAGAATAGCAAAATATTGTCCAATCAATGATTATGTTACAATCAAAATTAGAACTATCACCAAATATATGGGCAAGGTGAATGGTATGTTGTAACTAGGACAATGGATTTGCTCCCACAAACCACATTATGAAAAAGAATGCTCCAAGTAGGCAAACCTTTCTATGTGAACCTCTCTATGATGTATAATGAAATGCATTATGCTTATCCTTCTCTATTGTATTTACCAACATGTTCTTGTTAGCAATCAATTACGACATGTCACATCCCCCTAATGGGCTCATGTGGACCAACACCTTTAAGTGCTTGATATGCACCTAGGTGTAGAAAAGGTTATTCTTACGACATGTCACACCCCCCTAATGGGCTCATGTGGGCCACACCTTTAAGTGCTTGATATGCACCTAGGTGTAGAAAAGGTGAACAACTAAGTCTACACATTGTCAACCCATACATAGATCAAAAAATTTGACAACACTTGTTATGAATTTTTAAGCCATATTTGTTTCAATAACTTACAAAAATCCAAAACTTATTCTAAAACAATAATATTTGAACATGAATATCTGACTCTAATTGTCATGAAATTACCCCCAAAGGAAAACCAATTCATTGTATTTATCATGTAGCTTGTGGATAAGACAATCCAACGAACTTGAAATAGTGAAATAAGTTGTTCATCCAATTTCTTCATTTTATTTTGCCTAAAGAATGTCTTGAATTATATTTGAAAAATATTTTTTCTTTGAGGTAAGATGTACTTGGAAATAAAAGGCCCCTCCCTAAAAATGAAACTACCAATATATAAGATGAACACCATGTTATAACAGAAAAAACATGAAAAGAGAACCTAGGAACAGAAAAAGAGAGGCGGATACAATTCCACATAAAAGAAGAATCATCACTTAGCGAGGGTTTTTAGTAGCAAAATTGCAGCTTGCGATGATAATAGTCGAGGTTCAAAACCAGCAGGCAAAAACCCTGTGATAATGCAGATGACCGAATCTTTAAGAGGTCAGCTTGCAGTGATAATGGTCCAGGTTCAAAACCCAGCAGGCAAAAACCCTGTGATAATGCAGATGACGGAATAAGAGGTGTGGATGTCCTAAAGTGACTTTGGGATAATATGGAGATGATGTCAATAGCGGGCCTCATGTTAATGTTCCTTTCACCACTAAGACGGAATCTGGGTCATTTTGATGAAAAAGATAGCCCTTGGTAGAGGGTCCTCTGGGTGTAAATCTTGATATTCTGAAGAGTAACGTACCTTCTTCAGTAACAAGAAATTTACTAAGAAAAGAAAAAGAAGAAAAAGCAATCCTCAAATCTAATCAGACGAGACATTCCATCACAAGGAATAGTTCATAAGCTTTTGCCCGGACTCATACTAACTATGCATCTGTTTTCTGAAATCTACGTGGTGAAGATGTCCTATTCTATTAAAATTGAAAAAAGAGAAAGAGAAACAAATATTAGGAGTTTAACCAGAGATTCGATCAAGGATGTTAAGTTTTCACTATCTAGACTCAAACGACGAGGTATCAGCAAAAATGAGAGGAAGAAAAATCCATCCACATACCTTTGGTTCCTTTCTCTTCTTGTCAAGCTTCTCCTTCTTGGCCTTCGCACGCTGTTCCTCAGCCAAAAGTGCCATTCGCCTGGCAGTTTTCGCATGTGGGTTGAGCTTCAGAAGAGCACCCAAGTTCTTAAGTGGATTCTTCTTGAGCGGCTTCCGCTTGATTTCCCTGTTGATGGGTTTCACAACAGACTGAATTTCATCAGAATTCACAATCCTACCCAGATCTGAATTGACCATCTTCGCACGAGGTAGAACGTATCCCTTCTTTTGCAGGGACTCCTTTTCAAAACCCCCGAAAACACTATCAAGCTTCTCAAAAGCAGACTTTGTCCAAATAATAAAACGACCCAAATGCCCACCAGGAGCAAGCTTCAGCAGATTCAATCTATCGACACAAGCAATTTCCACACCTGGAATATTCCTGAAAGCCTTAACAAGCTTGGCCCCTTCAGTGGCATAAACAATCAGAGGACCTTTGCGTAGAATATAACGCCTGTTCCTCATCTTACCCTTACCGGCACGAATACTGTGACTTTTCTTGGCCTTTTCCACGTCAGCAAAAGCTCCCACCTTCTTCAAAACCTTCAGAGCAGCTGAGGTTTTCTCGACCCCTTCGACGCCATCGCTGAGAACCAGCGGCAGCTCGGGGACGGACTCGATCCTGTGACCTCGAGCCATGACAAGGGCGGGGATCGCAGAGGCCGCTAGGGCAGAGACCACCGCATGTCTTTTCTGGTTTAAGTTGATTTTCCGGTGCCATTTTCGCCAGATTTTCGTGGGAGCGAACATCCGTCCGCCACGACACATGTTGCCGAAGGCTCCCTGGCCAGCTCTGTGCGTTCCACCTCCAGCAACACGGGGGATTCGGGAAACCGCCCGCCCCGTTCCCCATGACTCTGCGGAAGTCTGATGACCAGCCTTCTTGCTGACTGCGTAGGGTTGGCGTTTATTTTTTGCCATGTTTGCGTGCACGAATTCGACAATGTCGGGCCTGATACACGCCTTCATCACGTCCGGAAGGGGAACGGCATCGCTGCCCCCTTCTGCGCCTTCGCTTTCAACATTTAGCACTGAAACCAGAGGACGAGCTGCTGCAGTGGCCGCCATTGATGCTCTGCTAATGGTAATGGTGAATGAAAACCTAAAAACTAAGATGGAAGTTTTCTTCTGTCCAAAACCCTCGGTGCAGAAACTCTGCTATATGAATAAAACAAACGCGCCTGGTAGGGTTTCTCCAATAGAGTATACAAAAGAGAAGCTCAGCACTAGGGCTAGGGTTTTTCATTTTAGTGCTTCGGAACTTGTGCTTTTGCTCTTCTGGATGAGTTAACCTAAGGGGCACGGTCACGTGTTGATTCTAGCCACCCTTACCCATGGACCGTGGGGTTTTCGAATAATTTTATCAGCTTAATGGTTATAACTAAGTGCAACGTTATCAAACAAGTGCATTGCAATGGCGATGCCTTTGCCCATAAGGTTTTGCATTGAATTGAATCCTTTGTTGTCTATTAAGGCTATTTCATATGGTTACAAGAAGTGCTAGGAAAATATTTTTGGTTAGCCTTAATATGGTTACAAGAAGTGCTAGGAAAATATTTTTGGTTAGTAGTTTATAATGTTGATATATAGCTTTGAAAATATTTTTAAGGATAAATATGAAATACTCTAAAATTATAATAAGTTGTATAACTAAGTATCCAACAAATAATTTTTTCATATAATTTTTAATTAGCATAGATTCATCTTAAACACAGATTTAACATGAGTTTAGAGGGATCAAATTCCAATTTCTTCATGTGCAAAATTTTTATGTGTTGATATTATTTAAATGTTTTGTATAGTTATTTAATTTTTTTAATTTTTAGATTTTTTAAAATTTTTATTTTGGCCGACATGAGCAAAATTTCAACTTTGATGATGGACAGACATTGTTACACATCACAATGGGTTGTAAAATGAGCGTCTAGACTAAATAATTAATTCATTTTATAAAATAGATAGATACTTAGGTCACATAACATGTAATTGTAGATAAAAGTGAGATGTGATAACTATATGTCTATTGACGGAATTTGACATACGGTAACTAAATTTATAAATTAATATAAAATGTCTTAATTATGATTCAACTCATATAGATTACAAAGCAATATTATGTGCACAATCTAACATCATTGTCATACTCGAAATAAGTTAAACAAACATAAAGTCCTTGTCATGCCTTCACACATATATCATCCTCTCAACTTCTGAACTTGATTGAGCAGAGTTTGTTAGTAAGATTCATCTTGAACTTGGCTTCCTTTTATAGAGAGCTCAAAATTGTTAGCAATTTATATAAATAACATTTGCATAGCTAGTTGAATTCATTTTGATATCACAAGTTTAGACAAAGGCATCGGATTCATTTGGTTTTTACAAGTTCTTCACCATTTCTCTTTGTCTTTTAACTAGCTCCTCATTTTTTACAGTTTCAACTTGTTACCGTAAGAGCTAGCATTGGATAAAGTTGTAGCTTCTCTAGTGTGTTTTTGCTTTCTTGAAGATTTCTACTTTTTTTGTTGCTTGTGGATTGCACTCCAACATCTCCTAGATATTGTCACAGATTGCAATCCCTTTTTTTGTCATCGGGAACTTGGGTAGTAGCCACATCTAGTGCTTCTTTAATCAAAGTTCGCATATTGTTGACCCAATCTGTACAAAGGCACAAATCTCTTCTTTTTAATATTAATCTTTCATTTTCACCTACAAGATAGAAAAAATGGTTTATAATTTCTTATTGTCTCATATTTTAGGTCGAAAAACATACTATCTTGAAGGTAAAAAAGGCAAATTAAGCGGGAAGTCTATACTAGGAAAATAAAAATGTATTTCATCCATTGTTTCATGAGTCATAACCACTACACCTTGTCACCAACCGTCTTTTCACTATGCTTCCACTGCAGTTCCAATTATAATGTTCCTAAAAGCTTATTCCTTGGGATAGCTACCCAAGTCCACATTAAACTGGAAAAGCAACCAAAAGGCATATGAATGTGGGTTAATGTAGATCAACAAATCGTGTAGTAATGGTCAAGTTTCAATAATATATTTTGCCAAAGAGTGTAACCAAAACAAACCATAACTACTTTAATGGATGTATGCAACATACCATTCTACTTACATTATTGCCAATATAAATAACAATATTCATGTTAGGAAACCATTTGCGGAATCTTTTTGTCTAGTTTGTTAATGTTGACAAGGGGACAACTAGAAGGAAAGGAGCTTATATCTATTACACATCTTGCATCCAACAAGAAGGAAAGGAAAAGAGCAATTAAAGAGCAATTAAAAATTGCATAAATCTTTAACAAAAATATAAATAATTAAAAATGTCGTCATTGAATATTTTTCTCTTACTTGTAGAAACTCGAGCATTAACATAGATTGCATAGTGTTTGCAGGCTCAATTCCATATGAAAGATTAACATTTGTACCATTATTGTGGGTGTTTTAAAAATAGAAGGCTCACGAAGTACATGTGTTATATATGCAAGGCACAAAATCTTTGATCAAAACAATGTTAGAAGAAACAAGGAATGATGTTGCCTATAACGGTTATGAGAGGAATGATGTGTGAAGGGAATGCACATGTTGGCAAGAGCCTAAGGCTCTTCGTGTATTATGTTTTTGTGAATGGCCCTTGGGTATTTATGGGATGAGAGCAGTGAGACTGTCTCACTATTCGAAATGAGAAGGTTGGAAAGTTCTTTTCTGCATAAGAGGATTTGGTCCCTCTTAACGAAATCCAGTGTACTAGACTCTTTGTTTTGTAACTGTTAAGAATTTGAAGAGTGAAGTTGTAGTCCCAAGGGATCAGGGAGAAGCTTATTTGGTTGAGAGAAGTTAAGGATTTAGCCCATGGCCATCTCTTTGTCTTTCTTGGTAAGGTTGGAAAAACCAGGCCTTTGGCCACCCTTATGCTTTGCTTTTGAGGGGGTTCTTGGATGGAAGTAGTGCCTTGGATTTCCCTTAGAGGTTGTTAAAGACTCATGAGTCTTCAAAACAAATTTGGGCAATGTAACATATCCCCTACTAACCCTAGCCCAAACTAAGAGTAGAAGGAGGTAGTTACTATGATGAGGTCTAAATTTTTCACTTTATTTTACCCTTTCAAAACTCAAAATGAACAATACCATCACATTCGTCTCATCGAGATGATTCTAACAATATATAATTTTGCCTCAATCATGTTTGGGTCAAAAGATATAGCCAATTAAATAGTGTCATGTCATTAGGGATGCCATGAGGCACCGATGTGGTCCCCACGTGGTTATCAAATTGCATGCCACGCCATGCCAAGTGGCAACTATCAACCAGCTCATGTCAAGTCATGTATAGCATTGTTCTATAATCCCCACAACCCACTATAACATAGTCGATATGCATATACGCTTGACATATGCGGGTGTGGGCCCTCTACGACCTCGTCATCCTATTACATAAAACCTCAACGAGTTCCCATACTACTCCCTGCTGAAACTATGGGGGACGTTCCCTCCAAGTTATGTGGTGTAGCACATTTCGCTATGGGACTTTCTCTCCCCTTTGACCAATAAACAAACACCATCACACCATGTGGCGCTCATACCCACTGAGATAGGCCCACGCACCACGTCACCCCGTTGCATAAAGCCTCGGGCATTCTACCATGTGTTATGTCCACGATCTTTGGGGAATGGGGTCTTCAGTGACGTCATCGAACCGTAGCGTCTAGGTGATGTCATCCTACATCATGCCTTCCATGTATATAGGGTCCCCTGTAATCTCTGAACACTCGTCGTTCATGGATTTCTCATTTTATATAATCTCGAGGGTTTTTCACCTTATTAACATACATGCCCACTTAAAGGCCCACCATGCCACGTTACACTGACATTCTAATCATGGGAGGCTTCCCTACAACCTTCCCTTGAAATCTCCAGGATGAAGGTCCCAAGGCCATCTGACAGTCATAAACGCATGCCCATCAATGACCCAGATCTCTTCTTGGTTAAGTGTTTGATCATCGTGTATGCTCGCAAGTTCAAGAGGGTTTACATTGTTTCCTTCCTATGACTAGTGTTGTGGACTTAAAAGGAATTCTAGCCCCATGCTTAGCGACTATTATTTAAGTATGCTTAGGCCTTCACCAAAGTTATTTTCATGTAGTCTATGGATAGACATGGGTATAAGCAGGCCCCTTCAGGGCTATCCCTTCTGATATTTTGCAAGAATCAACCCAACTCGACCTATATATATAATATATATATATTATATATATAATATAATATATATATACCAGGGGGCTCCAAAAATGCTCAGAAGTCAAAGAGGACTCAAGAAATGCTAAAAAAAGTACTTAGGTTACAATGAAACCAGGACCATATTGAAGAGCTCATCGCAAGCTTTCTAACGACACAAATGACACTTCAATCCAAGTTCATATGCTCAAGATGTTCACGGTCAAAGTTTTGGTCAACTAGGCGCACTAGCTAAATTTGGCAGAGCACCAACTAAATTTGGAACCTAGCTAAAAATGGTAGACCTACTAACTCTAGTGGAACCCACCAAAATTAGCGACAGTTAACAAGTTGATAAAATGGCACTTCACAGTGATGGTTTCTAGCAATTGGAAAGGGCGAAATTGTCGCCTCTTTAAATTTGTCAATGACCCCAAAAATCTAGTGGGAAAATTTCAAACAATCTGTTTTAAAAAAAAAAAAAATATATATATATATATATATATAAAGGGGGTTAACAGGTGGCCAATCCCCGCAAACTCATAAAAAACATTGTTATTATAGGGCGCAAGCCACCCAAAACGGTGGACCCGCCATATATGACACCACCTACAACAATGTCGGTGGGAGTTGAACCTGTGTCGATAGGGTGGTCGACCTGCACAATGTGGCAACCCCACAACATTATGCCAACAACACCACCTAAAAAAAAAAACCAACAACGAGAGGGAGGCCTGCGGGTTTGACTCCAAGACCTCCTCCAACAAATCAACTTATTTACCATCCGCCAGCTGAATGCCTAATGGGCAGTGCTTTGTAATATCTGCCCAAAAAATGATTTAAGAACCCAACTCCACCATTCGTCGAGGGGTCAATAGAGAGAACGAAGGATTGAGCTTAAGAACCAAGAGCAGAACCGTGCCCAGGCGAGGCACAAATTTCGAGGGAATCTCATAGAGAATATTCTTTTTGCAGAATCTTGAGGAATCTAAAAGATTCTCTGGAGGGTAATTTTTGAAAGTGTCAGAATTATGCTGACTTTATACTCATTTTTCTCAATTTTTCGCAAGGAGTGCAGTGGTGAGGTTAGATTTGTCATCCAAGCAACGAACCTTTCGCCCTTACCTAGAATAGAATCTTTAGGGAATCTTTGAGATTCTCAGGTATCCCAATTTGATCGAAATTATAGTCATTTTTCTCTATTTTTTGCCATGAATTTAGTGGTGCAACCCATTTCTTCAGCAGAGGTGTGCATTTTCAGGCCATCCCCATAAGTGCAGGTATAAGGTGCCTTTTTATACTTGCATGTAATTTTATTACGTTGAAGATTAATGAAAGAGGCCTCCCCACATTGAGCAGTGCCCGGAGACATAACCCACATTGGGTGAACTTCGTTATAAACTTGTGTTATTTGATTTGATGGTTTCCTTTATGCTTCGTCTTCTTTAAAGTATGCACATGTGGTTTTTCATACTATTTCACATGTAATTTTGCTAACATCACAGAAGTAAAATATCTTGGTTAATTCTGGTAGCTTGGAGAATTTAGATCAAGTTTGGTATCAGAGCGGGCCTTCAGTTGATGTGAATTGCAAGCGTATGATAACCAAGGCAAAGCTCCAAAGAGGTGAAGGTTAAGTCCTTTGATCTAGAAGTGGGAAGATGAAGATGCTCGGTTGGAGGAGGAGCGAAATTATCGCAAGGTCATCTACTCCATGGCAGAAAAAAAAGTGGACAAATTGTTTGCTAAATATGAGAAGAGAATGGCGAAACCAAAGAATAAAGAAGGGATAGATGATCATGCCTTGGTAAATCACGAAGGTGGAGGAGAAGATCCCCCTCTTGAACCTCTCTCTCCATCTTCTAGTGAAAGTTCTTCTTCTTCCTCTTCTCATCATTCTAAAGGTACAAAGCCCCTTTTCAAGATGGATGTCAAGTTTGATTTACCTATGTTTAGTTGAGAATCTAATGCAAATAAGCTAGATAACTAGATTAGACAGGTTGAAGTATATTGTCGCATACAACAAATCAAAGAGGATAAGGCCAAGATCTAGTTAGCACCCCTTAAATTGAGTGGCACTACTCTCATAAGGTGGGAAAACAAGCTACAAAAAGGTTCTAAGAATAATCGAAAACTTCTTTCATCTTGGTCTGAGTTTGCTTATGCTATAAGAGGACAATTTTACCCAATGGGAAACAGACAGTAAGGCATGATGGAATGGTAATATTTGAAACAAAGTAAAGGTCAAAAATATTCAGAATTTTAAAGAGGAGTTTAGAAAACAAGCATTAGCATTGAATGTTCCATTAGACTCTCCTTAGATGTTGATGAAATACATTGGCTCTTTGAATAGTTATTTGTGCCATTCCTTGTTATTATTTGAACCTAAAACTCTTGATGAAGCTAATGTGATGGTTGTACATCTTGAAAGTAGGGGGAAGCATGAGCAAGATGATCGCCAAAAGAGGACAACAACAACCAAGAGAAAGAAGCAAAGCCCTCTTGTACTCATTGTGAGAAATAAGGGCATGATGAGGAGCATTGCTAGAAATTACATCTAAAATTAAGCCCGAGGAGGAATGGCATAAAAGAGAAGCAAAAGATGGTCGCTACCATGCAATAACACCAAGAATCTGAGTTAGAGGACGAGGAGAAGACCACAGCTATAGGATTTGCAGGTGTTGGACCAAATGGCCTAAGATTTGACTCAAGTGATGAGATGAAGATTACAGCCCTCAGAATTGCGGGTGATGAACCTATTGACTTAGGGTCTGATTCAAGTGATGAGACAAAGATTCCAGCATATGTTGTGCCAAAGATTAAAAGGGAACCAAAGACTGCATGGCTCCAAGAACTCGAAGAGATAAACCAAAGCATTCAAGCAAAGAATCTGGAACTAAGGAGACTCTTATAAGAAGTAGAGGAGGAGAAACAAAGGTTACAACATTGATTACATGCTAAGGAGGAGGCCTTGGAAAAGTTGCAGAATAACAAGCCTAAGATAAAAAGTGATTCTTCAATTTCATGTTCTTTTTATGATGATGATTTCGCTGCTTTTGAGAAACATACTACAAGAATTGGATCAAAATTGTTGAAGAAAATGGGGTATCAAGGAAAGGGCCTTGGCATTAATGGACATGGCATTGTGAATGCCATCAAAGTGGAGGAATTGCCTCGCTATGTAGGACTTGGTTATGTCAGAAAGGAAGTTGGATAATGCTCCAAGACAATCAATAACCAACTAATGATGGATGAAGGGAGCACATCGCCACATTCTAGTGATAGTGAAGATTCCACAAGAAGTTCTCCTCATTAGGGATGCACTAGAAACAAGCATTCCAAGATGGTCTATAAAGTTTGGAGAAGAAAGAATCATTCCAGTCACTGCAACAAGGATGGACATCAGAGAGCCACATGTCGGTACTCCATGACCATAAAGCACCTATGAAGGAACCAACTGGTGAAGTTGTTCAACAAGAAAAACAACCACATGGATGATGACCCATTCACTTGATTGAGTGAGAGATGGTTTTATTAGATATAATAGCTTGTTATGGCCATATTTTGTAAACCACATGTTGTGAGATGAATGTAAATGTGATGATGTGTTTTCCATCACTTATGAAAAGCAACATGGCAATATTTTGGCCTTTTTAGTTGATAGGTGGGGTATTGGTTTCTGTTATGATTTTAACTTGACAAAAAGAGTGTGTTATAAATTCTTGGCAAGCATGGGGTTTGCTTGGGTCATGATAGGTCATGTAATTGAACATGTATTTTGCAAATATGTACTACAAGTGTTATTTCATCACTTATGGCTCCGATGAACAAAGGTGAACGAGAAGGAAGTGTGGCCTGTTAGGGCACTTGTTGTGTGGACAAGGGAGTACAACAGATTGCAGATCGTGTTCATGCTTTTGGAGGACCAAAATCCTCTAAGTGGGAAGGAATGGTCTAGGTGGCTCTAGAAACACTCATAAGTCAAAGAGGGCTTAGGAAATGCTCAAAAATAAAAGTCTTAAGATTGCAATGAAACCAGGGCCAAATCGAAGAGCTCGTCACAATATTTCCAACTGCACAAACGACACCTCAATCTGAGTTCGTATGCTCAACATATTTGTAGTTAAAGTTTTGGTCAACTAGGCCCATTAGCTAAATTTAACAGAGCTCCACCTAAATTTAGAGCCCAACTAAAAATGGTAGACCTGCTAAATCTAGCGGAACCTGCCAAATTTGGCAGCAGTTAACTAGGAGACAAAATCACACTTCACGATGACGGTTTTCGACAGTCAGAAAGGGCGAAATTGTTGCCTCTTTAAATTTGCCAGTGACCCCAAAATTTGATGGTAAAATTTCAAACAATTTGTTTTTAAACACAGAAAAATATATATAAAAAAGGGGTTGGCGGGTGGCCAAACCCCGCCAAGCCATAAAAAACATTGTGATAATGGGGCACGAGCCACCCAAAATGGTGGACCCACCATATATGACACCACATACAATGGAGCCAGTGGGAGTTGAACTCTCGCCAGCTGAGTGGTCGGCCCGCCCGATGTGGCGCTCCACAACATTATGCCAACAAAGCCACCTAAAAACAATTAAACTAACAATGAGGGGGAGGCTCATGGGTTTGACCCTGAGACCTCCTCCATCAAATCAGCTTATTTACCATCCACCAACCAAATGCCCAATGGGCAGTGCTTTGTAATATCCACCTGAAAAATGATTTAAGAACCCAACTCCACCATTTTGTGGGGGGGGCAACAGAGAGAACGAGGGACTGAGCTGCAGAAAAGAGTGGAACCATGCCTAGGTGGGGCACAAATTTTGAGGGAATCTCAAAGGGAATATTCTTCCATGGAATATTATTTTTGCATATTCTTGAGGAATCTAAAAGATTCTCTTGAGGAAAATTTTTGAAGGTGTCAGAATTATGTCGACTTTATACTCATTTTTCTCAGTTTTTCGCAAGAAGCATAGTGGTGAGGTCATATTTATCATCTGAACAATAGATCTTTCGCCCTTCTCCATAATGGAATCTTTGGGGAATCTTTGAGATTCCTAGATGTCCCGATTTGATCGAGGTGGGAGGGGGTCGAGTTTATAGTCATTTTTCACGATTTTTTGCCATGAATTTAGTGGTGCAACCCATTTCTTTAGCAGAGGTGTGCATTTTCAAGCCATCCCCAGAAGTGGAGGTATAAGGTGCCTTTTTGTACTTGCATGTAATTTTATTGCGCTAAAGATTAATGAAAGATGCCTCTCCACATTGAGCAAGGCTCGAAGACATAACCCATAATGGGTGAACTTCGTTATCAACTTGTGTGTGTGTTCTTTGATTTGATGGTTTGCTTTATGTTTCCTCTTCTTTAAAGTATGCACATGTGGTTTTTCATACTCTTTCACGTTAAATTTTGCTAACATCACAGAAGTAAAAGATCTTCATTAATTCCTGTAGTTGAGAGGATCCAGATCACACACACACACACACACACACACATATATATATGTTAAACCTCCCAAGTTTACAATTCCAAGGCCAATGGGCCTCATCATTTAAAGCAATCATTCAACCAATGAATAGAGGTTGACTACCTCTGTAAGGATAGTTCATACAAACCATTCCACAACCTAAAGATAATTACAAGAATAAACCATTTTTGGAGTAAGACATTCAAGAGTATTTCTACACAGGAATTCCACATTCCTTATTGTTAACGTGTGCTAGTTATCAACACAATGACCAAATATAACATCATGTCAATGCAAGTAATTGTTTATTAACAAATATTTATATCTCTTCGTGCTCTAGTAGCATTAGGTTAATTCATGCTCAGAATATCCACAAGAAGTGAACCATTCCATAAAAATATTTACTCAAGCATTGTCATTCCACATTTATGCATGAAACAACACTCCTTAGCATTAGCATAACATTCTTTTGATGTAATAAATAAAGACATAATAATAACTGCAAGTACAAAACATAAGAGTGTATGTATCTTATAAGAGATACGACAACTGAGAGTGGGACTCTAACTCTCCAACCAACCATAGACAAGCTACAATCATTGTTACATGTAGCTGCCACCCTTAAGCTAGATTCTTGTGCTTGTGAGGGAGAACTTTAACTAATATGGAAAGCTGAAATAAGATGTCACAAGGTGACTCTACCTTCATCCACAAACTACACGAGCTTCCGCTCAGTCCCCTCATATTCTTCAGACATAATCAACATCCATGTCAGGATACCACAATACAAAGAGTCTCGACTCACTTTCAGGAGAAGAGAATCCACATCAAAGGAAGGTTCATTAGTGGATAAGCTATTGATGGGTAAAGAGATCACCTCTCTAGGTGGTTCATCAGTGTGTCAAGCACCAAAGCTTCATCCCCAAGGCAACTCCTAGTGGTTCATCAACCCTCACAAGCCCCTGAGTGTCTCTTCCAAATTCAGTAGGTTCATCAATCCATAAGCTTCTAGTGGGTTCTTCAAACTTGTATAAAAGCCATTGCTCTTTATAATGCTTTCACCCAACAAGCCTCTATGAAGGTTCTTTGTAACAACACTTGGTTGATTTTATGTGTAAATAAAATAAAACCAAGGTCATGGGACATGCATTCTGAGCCAAATGTTGGGAAAAACATAGTGATGGGTATCATTGGTGATCAATAAATGGGTATGGAAATTGGCAAAGGCATTGGCAAATGAAAAGAGGTATTAATTAACATTTATGAAAATAAAGGAAAATAGGAGAAAAGGGAGATGAAAGGTCACATATGTTCATGAGGAGGAAATTGAAGAGAAAATGAAGGAAAATGAAGAAAATAGAGGCTTCATTGATAAAAAGGCTTTTGAGGATCAATTCACAGCGTTTGGCTGGTTCAGTTTTTTATCAGTTTAGTTTTGGAGCTCTCTTCTATTCTCTCATTCTCTCATATTTTTGCACACTTGGAGCATTCTAGTTTCACTTCGATTTGGAGAAAGAAGGTAAAGTAAATCAGGAAAGCGCAAGGGAACAGGTGGATCAACGACTACAATTGGATTTCTTTGCAGGTAATAGGTTGCATGTGTGATTTCCTTGATGATTTATGGATGCATGGTATATGCATGTGGTTTTTTGGTTATGTGTTGTCATTGGCATGGAGGATTGCCTAGATTGACAATGGTTTTAGCCTTGCCTTTCCATTTCCTGGATAGCCATGGTGTTGTGGGTTTTTACACTTGATTGTTTTTTTATTGGTGCACACAATTCCTTGTGGCTATGGGTTGGAACAAATGCTCTAGAAGCCCTGGAACATCTTGGGTTGAGTTACTAGTCTTAAAGCCTAGGTTGGAACAAATGCTCCAGAGCCCTTGGTGGGTTGAGTTACTAGTCCCTAGAGCCAGGTGAGACAAACGCTTTGAAGCCTTGGAAGGTTGTGGGTTGAATTACTAGTTCTTGGACAAATTGGGTGGAGACCGATCTCGTTGGTGTTAGTGATGTCAGACCATGAGGTGGAATCACTACTTGAAGGTTGAGGTGGTTTGGCCTCTGGAAGCCCTGCTTTAGTTATTCCATGATATCCCACATTCATGCTTGTAATATGGCACAAGGGGTAATAGGCTAAAAGAGAGATTTCGTTTAGCCCAATCTATGGTTAGGTGGTACGTGGAAGTCCCTGACTTGGTTGGCATTTTCATTATATGAGACATTTCCTTATGATGATCTATGAGTAATTGTATCAATTATATTGGTGATATTATGGTTGGGTGGCCATGGTTTCTATGTTGGTTATTTTCTGGTTATATGTTGGTTATATGATGTGTACCATCTATGACTCTTGTCATGAATCATTTAGATATTGACTGATTGATGAATATATGGACTAATAAGTGTTGTTGCAACTACTGGAGAGGGCATAGGGCCTTATTGATAATTCTCAGATGAATCTCAGACGCTTATGATCATATATGCATTCATGACCTGTAGCTTACATCTTTGCCATGTGTTTGACGAAATCCCAAGTACGTTATAGTCAGTCTCAGTTAAGTTTATGACTCAAGTTTGTATGTTTAGCCTTGTTTTCATGTTATTTATGATCCTGAGAAAATGTAGGAAATTATGGGTAGTGGTCTAGATGCTGACCTAGAATTGTAGTTTAGATCTCAGGACCGTACCCTCTGAACTGGACAATTTGGGTCACAATCGCACTTAGGTAGTGTTGTGCATACGGTTGGAGGCCTTTAACCACACCCAAGCCCTGTCATGCAAGAAGTTGGGGGTCTAGGTCAATGAGAAGGAGCCCTAGCTTAGGGTTCGGTCACCTGGGGTGGTCCTTTGGCCACTGAGTGTCCAATAGCCCTGAAGGTTGTTGTGGGTTGTCAGTTTGTAGGCCCTACTTCCTTAACTCGAACTTGGAGGTAGGGTCATGTCATAGTAACTCTTTGTCTCATGTTCACTCTAGAAAGTCGGTGAAATTGGGTAAATGTAGGAGGGGTGGTTATAGGGTGGTATCAGAGCTCTCAGGTTCAATATTTGGACTGGATGGGCGAAATGTGTTTGTCATGCATGCATGTCAGTTGTCTATGTGTTTCTATGAATACATTGTGATGGTCATTGTTGCGATCTTGTGTCGTTATGATGTTGATGCTGAGATGATTAATATGTTGATTTCACTATATATACATATGTTGTGCTAATCTAGATTGATTTCGCAGACGAGATACCTCCCCTGAACGTCGTTGAGGTATGTTGATTATGTTTATATTTGGTTATCTGATATGGTATGTTTGCAGGAGGAATAAGATCAGTATGACTAGAAAAATGGTGGACTACAGTTTACGTGATTCTCCCTACATATTAGATGAACGACATGGCGATGACTGCTCTTCTGACATAGCAAATACATTGAGAAGTTTGAAAGCATTGATCAAAATTTTTAAGGTGGATAATGACATGATCATTCAGTCACATGAAAGACTTGCCATAACACAGGAAAATCAAGTGGAAGTTAATGTAGTGATTCTTCAAATTTTATCATATTTGTGGAGATAGGGACCACTCAGGATCAATTATGGACAAGAGGGGAAGACTAATGGGGCATATGGAAGTAGGTCTCAATCAGGATACAAGTTTGAGGCCTTTGTCCATATTAATAAAGAAAATAGAACAAAGCTTGAGGCAAAATCAAAGAAATGTACCTTTATTGGATATGGTGTTAATGATTTTGGTTATCGCTTATATGATTATGAAAAACACAAAATCATTAGGAGCAGACATGTAATATTCAATGAAAAGGTCTTGTATAAGAATTAGTTGCAGGAAAAGAAACCGGAAAAAGAAAACAAGGAATACACAGTTCTTGATGGGATCACTGAAAAAGTAAAAGTGCCTAAAAATAACAATAATCAACAATCACAACAACATCAACCACAACAACAACAACCACCACAACAGCAATAGGGACCCCAAACACCTGAAAGTGGTGTTAGAAGATCTACCAGGATAAATATACCCCCTGAATGATACTCTCCTTCATTATATTATTTATTGTTGACTGATTATGGTGAACCTGAATGTTATGAAGAAGCAATGCAGGTTGAAAGCAGGAAGAAGTGAGACCTAGCCATGGAAGAAGATATGGACTCCTTAATGCATAACCAGACTTGGGACCTAGTCAGGTTGTCTGCAGGCAAAACTGCATTGCATAATAAATGGGTTTACAGGCTGAAGGAAGAAGATGGAGGAAAATAGAGGTACAAAGCTAGACTTGTGGTGAAGGGGTTTGCACAGAAGAAAGGTATTGATTTTGATGAAATATTTTCTCCTGTTGTTAAAATGACTTCAATCAGAACTATTTAAGTCTAGTAGCAGCTGAAGATTTGCATCTTGAGCAGTTAGATGTAAAGACAACCTTTCTCCATGGGGATTTGGAGGAAGAGATATATATGCAGCAGCCACAAGGATATGAAGTGAAAGGAAAGGAGAAACTTGTGTGCAGGTTGAAGAAGAGCTTGTATGGCTTAAAAGGCTCCAAGGCAGTGGTATCTAAAATTTGACAAGTTTATGTCTGAACAAGGTTATACTAGATGTCACTCTGATCATTGTGTTTATCTGGAAAAGCAAAATGATGGCAGCTATATTATATTGTTATTGTATGTAGATGACATGCTTGTTGCAGGGTCTAACATGCAGGAAATAAATGTGCTTAAAAGAAAATTGGAAAATTCGTTTGCAATGAAGGATTTGGGAACTGCAAAACAAATCCTTGGTATGAGAATAACTAGAGACAGGAAAAATCACAAATTAACATTGTCTCAGAATGAGTACATACAAAAGGTGTTGAAAAGATTTAATATGCACAATGCAAAACCAGTAAGTCCACCTTTTGCTAGCCATTTCAAACTTAGTAAGGAGATGTGCCCAAAAACCCATGAAGACAAGGATTAAATGTCTAAAGTTCCATGTGCATCAGCAGTTGGAAGCTTAATGTATGAAATGGTCTGCACAAGGCTTGATATTGCACATGCAGTGGGCGTTGTAAGCAAGTACATGAACAATCCAGGAAAAGAACATTGGATGGCAGTGAAATGGATTCTTAGATATTTGAGAGGTACCACAAATCAAGCATTATGCTTTGGTGGTTCAAACATTTCTCTACAGGGATATGTTGATGCAGATATGGCAG
>APFE031716128.1:65799-92659 GCA_000404065.3 Pinus taeda
TTTGCATGAATGAATTCTTTTAAAGAAATAAATAGGTTACATAAATAAAATATATTCTTATTCCATAAATAATAATAATAGGATGTTAGGATTAAATAAGAATAAATGAATAAATAGATAATGTTAATGGTAATAAGTTATTAAATTATTAACTAACTATATATGAATTATTTATTAAAGGTATGTTATTTTGTTTATAAAAGTATACTAATTACTATTGAAGTAATGTTTAAAAATTATTAAATTTACTAATTAATAAAACCGATCTTAATAGGTTAGTTTGATGAGTAAATGAGAATGTTTATTAAATAATTTAATTTCTTTATTAAGATAATATCTATATATATATATACATATATATATATATATATATATATATATATATATATATATATATATATATATGAGCGCTCTATTATAATCATATCAAATTGGGATACACAAATATTTAGAAAAGCCATTCTTACTTCTGAGGTTAAAAGAGCTAAAATGAAGCAATCCCACCTATAAATAAAAACATAATTATCATAATCTATATATACCAAAGATGATGACCTTATGAATTAAATAATTAACTACCAAATGATAAAAAGGTCAGAATGCCAGCAATAAATAACAATAAACACCTAAAGATTAAGAAACCCTAACAAGAAGAAGGCACCCTAGACGCACAAAGGGGAAGGAAGAAACCTTAAGATGACAGGGCAGGGATCCAACTTCTGCTCACTTTCCACCCATCATCTCTGTTGAGATTTTTGGGTCTTTGCTCAATTTCAATAGCTTCCCTTAACTTGCGATGATGGAACCGATCCACCCTGGCAATGACTTTAGCCTCCTCAATGCAGACATGGTGCTTAGTCTTGTCCACATGCTCTGCTAAGGCCGAGGACTTTGTTCTTCCATGCTTCAGGTCTGCTATATGTTCGCAAATTCTCTGCTGGATGGAGCACCCTGTTTCCCCTATATAAGGTGTCTCACACGAGCAAGGAATCAGATATACACCCTTCATGTATTTGGGGTTAACAGGATCCTTCACCGACCGCAGGGAATTACGAATGGTACTGAGGGGCCTAAATGTAGAGGGAATATCAAACCTCCTAAGGATCCAAGCAATCTTGTCTGTGGTCCCTTGGATATAGGGAATATGGACACCTAGATGGTACTCCTTAGGCTCTTTCTTAATCAACCCATTTTTAGAGGCTTTCAGGAAAGCCTTCTGCCCTAGGTCCCTACTATATCCGGTTTCCACAAAGACATCAAGGAGGTGGGATCTCTCTCCATCCAGGCTCTCGTTATCCGAAATCCTGAGGGCACGTGTAGCTAGGGTATTAAGAACACCCATCTTCTGAGCAGGGAAATGATGGGAATCGGCGTGAAGATACTGCTCTGTGTGCGTTTTCTTACGGTACACCACGTGGGAGAGAGAGCCATCATTCTTCCTGGAAATGAGAATATCTACGAAAGGGAGGCTACCATTGACCTCTTTTTCCATGGTGAACTTAATAGCCGAGGACTGGCCATTAAGGTGATCCAGGAAACGATCCAGCTCCTCATGGCCATGGGACCAAATGACATTAGTATCATCTACATACCTTTTTTAAAGCTTAGGAGGGAGACGATCCGAGGCAAGAGCCTTGGCTTCGAAATCTTCCATAAAGAGATTCGCCACGATCGGGGAGAGGGGGGAACCCATGGCAACACCACAGGTCTGCTTTAAGAACTCACCCTCGAAACTGAAGAACGTGGAAGTGAGACATACCTCAACTAGATGAGCGGTATCCGGATCAGTTAGGCGATAGATCACTTCCATGGCCTCTTTAATAGGGATGCAAGTGTATAGGGAGACCACGTCAAAGCTGACAAGAATTTCCTCAGGGTCGAGCCTAATATCTTGGAGATCCATGATGAAAGATGCCGAGTCCTTCACAAAGGAATCGGTATGGCCAACTAGGGGCTTGAGCTTAAGAGCTAGAAACTTGGCTAGAAGGTAGGTCGGACCCCCGATGGTGTTGACGATAGGCCTCAGAGGGACCCCCTCCTTGTGGATTTTAGGCACCCCATAGATTCTAGGAGCGATGGGATTGCTCTCAGTGAGCTTACGGGATAGGTCACCCATTGAGTTACTAGACTTGATGGCGTGAGCCACCGTCCTAGAGATTTTCTTCAGAGGGTTTTTAGCTAGTTTTTTATAACTGCCACTATTGTTAAGATGATCTAACATCTTCTTACGGTAATCGTCTTTGTTGAGGATGACCGTAGCCCCTCCTTTTTCCGCCTTAAGGACAACAATATCTTCATTCTGATTTAGGAACCTTAGGGCCTCGGACTCTTCCTTACAGAGGTTCCTCCGAGGGGGTTTAGCCTTCCTAAGGACCACGGCACAATCTTGCCTGATGGTGTCCTTAATATTATCTGGCAAATCTCTGATTCCATGTTCTACGTCACATATAATATCATCTACAGGGATTTTTCTAGGGGCAAGGGCAAAGTTTAAGCCCTTGCTTAGAAGACTATAAACGACTGGGGAGAAGGAAAAGTTGGAAAGGTTAACAACCTTACTATTCTGAGATGACGAGGGAAGAGAGACCTTTCGGCACAGGTTCTCATGATCATTACTATTGTCGGGACCAGCATTATCATCCTAACATACTAAATACTTATTAGAATCACCTACGCTCTCATTACTAATAAAACCATTAGTATTACCAAATAAACTATTGTTATTAATTGGATTATTGATGCTATTATTAGGTGTCAAATTATCATTACCCATTTCGTTATTGTTGTTATTATATAACTCATTATTATTATTCTTAGAATTGCCTAATTTATTAATCTTATTATCATAAATGCTATCATAGTTCATATTGGTACTTATACTAAAGCCCTTATTGTATTCTCCTTGGTTGTTATATGGATTAATTAGACTATCTATCATATTCCAATTTTCATTTTTGTTATTATATGATTTATTCTTATTAGTAATATCATTTTTATTGTTATTATATAACATATTCTTAATAATAATATCATTATTTTTATTATTCTTCTTATGGTTATGCTTATTATTGTTATCCCACTCATTATTATTGCTAACATATAACCTATTGCTAGTGCCCTCATTATTATAAATATTTATATTGACCATATTATTATAGGCTTCATTAATAATATTGCTACCCTCATTGCACTCAAGATCTATGCTATTTGGATTGCATCGATTATTTATATCCTTAATGACTTTATTGTTAATGTCCTTGTCTATATTAATATTGTGTATATTTTGGTTATTATATAAGTTGTTCTTATTGTTAGTGTCATGGTTATTATATAAACTATTCATGTTAATATTCCCTTTATCCTTATTATTGCTAACGAGTTTATGGTTATTACCTTCGTACAAGGTATCATTGCTTCAAAAGGGCCATTAGTTGCTGGTAGATGAGAAATGCGAAGTGGAGTTTTGTATTGGTAGATATAAGGATAAAGTCATTTGTGGCATAGTACCGATGGATGTATGTCACATACTGCTAGGCAGGTCATTGCAGTATGACAGGAAGGTAGTACATGACGGGAAGACAAACTATTATAAGTTTATCAAACATGGGATCAAGCACACGGTTGTGCCCATCAAGGAGGAAGAGATAGCAGGGACAAGTGAGATGAGAGTGTTGTTATTGGGCGGAAAGTAGTTTTTGAAGCAAGTTGAAGATAGCGAGGTGAACTATGCTATTGTAAGAAGAGAAAAGATGGTGTTGCTACACATAGAGGTGTCAGATTTGCCCACAGAAATTCAGCAGATGTTGTAGGAGTTTAGCGATATAGTGGTGGATGACTTACGAGATAAGATGCCCCCTAAAAGAAGTATAAGTCATCATATTGAATTTATACCTGAAGAAAGTTTGCCGAATAAGGCAGCATATTAGATGAGCCCCAAAGACAATGAGGAGATTAGGAAACAGGTGCAGGAATTGATAGATAAAGGGCTGATAAGAGAGAGTTTGAGCCCTTGTGCAGTTCTAACAGTTCTCACTCCCAAGAAAGGAGGAGAATGGCAAATGTGCATAGATTCGAGGCCCATTAACAAGATCACCATCCGGTACATATTTCCACTGCCACGGATGGATGACATGATGGATTGCCTGAGTGGGGCAACATATCTTTCTAAGATTGATTTAAAGAGTGTGTATCATCTGGTTCGAATTTGAGAAGGGGATGAGTGGAAGATAACCCTCAAGGCTAACGAGGGACTATATGAGTGGCTGGTAATGTCATTTGGACTGAGTAATGCACTGAGTACCTTTATGTGATTAATTAATGAAATTCTGAAAGAATACATTAGGAAGTTCGTAATAGTGTACCTAGACAACATATTAATTTTTGACAAGATGAGGGAGGAACACTTTCAACATGTTTGAAAAGTGCTAAAAAAATTGCAGCAGAATAAACTGCTGATAAATCTGAAAAAGTGTACTTTTCTGCAAAAAGAATTGGTTTATCTAGGCTTTGTAATTGCGGAAAATGAGTTGAAGATGGATTCAGAAAAGATTTCACAGATAGTCAACTGGCCATCCCTAAAAATCTTGTTTGAGGTACCTAGTTTTCATGGGCTAACGAGTTTTTACCGAAAATTTATAAGAAATTTGAGTGAAATATGCGCACCTATGTTGGACACTATAAAGAAGGAAAGTTAGCCTTTTCGTTGGAGGCAGCAAAAAGGAGTTTTTAGCTACTAAAGAAGAAGATCACAGAGAGACCGATCCTGATATTTCCAAATTTTAAAAAGGTTTTTTCACGTTCGCTATGATGTGAGTGGTACAACCATTGGAGCTGTACTTAGCCAAGAGGATAAACCTGTTGCATTTTTCAGCGAGATGTTGAATGAAAGCAAACAAAAGTACTCATCCTATAATAAGGAATTCTATTGTGTCATCTAAGCACTGAAGCATTGGAGACACTATTTACTGGGGAATGAATTTGTTTTGTTCTTAGATAATTTTTCACTGCAATATGTGATGCAACATCACAAGCTGAATCACAAACATGCTAAGTGGGTTGAATATTTGCAGAGTTTCACATTTGTGCTGAAACACATTAGCGCGTAGGCCAACAAGGTGGCGGATGTGTTAAGTAGAAGAACCCTACTCTTGCACGAGAGTACTATACAAGTGCTAGGCTTTGAGCACTTGAAAGATTTGTATCAAGCTGACACAGATTTTAAGGAGGCTTCCAAAGCATGCCATAATCCTTTGGTGAGGGACAATAGTCCATGGTAGGACTACAATTTGCAAGAGTTGTAGTTTAAGGGAGGACAGTTATGCATTCCTAACAAATCGAAGAGAGAGAATATCATTCGGGAGAAACACAGTGGAGTTCTAACCAGACATTTTGGCATAGACAAGACATTAGAGTAGCTCAACCATTTTTACTTTTGGCCAAAAATGTGAAGGGATGTGCAGAGATTTTTGACCAAATGTAAAGTGTGTCAGTTGGCAAAAGGACACAGTCCAAATACGGGACTTTACATGCCATTGCCAATTCCAAGTAGACCGTGGGACTCAGTCAGCTTGGACTTCGTCTTGGGTCTACCAAGGACACAACAGGGTTATGAATCGATGATGGTAGTAGTGGATCGGTTTTCTAAAATGGAGCATTTCATCCGTTACAGAAAAACCAGCGATGCCACTCACGTCGCCCACTTGTTCTTTACAAAGATTGTCAAACTACATGGTGTACCTAAGTCCATTCTCTCTGATAGGGAGGAAAAGTTTACAGGGCACTTTTGGTGCACCATATGGAAGAAGATGGACACAAACCTTAGTTACAGCTTTTCATATCACTGAAACATCGACGGGAAAACAGAGGTGGTAAACAAAAGTTTGGGGAACTTGCTTCAAAGCTTGATTGGTGAAAATTCGCGGATGTGGGATCGAGTACTTGCCTAGGCAAAGTTTGCTTGTAACGACTCGCCCAACCGCATCACAGGTTGTAGTCCTTTCTAAATCTTGTATGGCATGCATCCTCGTGGAGTGCATGAGTTGCGAGATCTAGGATAGCAGGAAAGACGAAGTGCTGATGGGGAAGATTTCGCTAACACGATGAAAGATTTGCATGAGCAGGTGAAAACTAAACTGCAAGATAGTAGTCATAAATACAAACAACAAGTAGATTTCAAACAAAGAGAAGTGCAGTTTAATGTGGGGGATGAAGTCCTCACACATTTGCACAATGAACGCTTCCCTAGAGGTGCATATAACAAACTGAAGTACAAGAAGATAGGTTCCTGCAAAATTCTTTGGAAATTTTCAGTGAATGCGTACGAAATACAATTGCCACCAGGAGTAGGCATTTCACCCATATTTAATGTGGCATACCTATTTCCATACACTGCTAATGTAGAAGAAGACAGAACCACATGGCCTACATGGGACACCCAAGACAGAAGTGAAACTTGGATGAGACAAATGCCTTACGTTCAGCCTCCTGAGATCGAGAGAATCCTCGACACTCACGTGGCCAAATGAGCTCGGCAGAAGGAGTATTTGCAATATCTCGTGAAGTGGAAGAATCGATCTATTGAGGATAGTTCGTGGCTTGATGCGAGGCAATTAGAGCAGGTGGATTATTCAGTCGAGAAGCTCATGGACTGGAGTCATGATTTTTTCTTACCCCGAGAGAATAATGCACGAGCATCCAACTAAGGGCACCATGACCGGGTGTTGGTCTCCACCAAGGTGGAAAGTTTTATCAGTGTTTCGTTTTCTTTGTGTTTAATTAGTCAAACCAGAATGTAGGAGTTTGTTTATTTCTAAGTTTCAGTATCAGTTAGGGAACAGTCTAGTCAGTTAGGGTCATTGTCACTATTATTTGTCTTTAGTCAATAATTGCTTATAGCTGTTTCTTTCATTTTAGAAAAAAACAATCGTGTCAAAGGTAAAATCTAGCAGTGCAAGCATAACCGAATGTACAAACAGTTATGTAACTAATAGAATAGAAACTGAAAAGTAACTATGCACAGTTCAGATAACTGTGGACGAAAAGTACAAATGAAAAAATTGTAAATCATTCTGGGGTTTTTAGCATACGCATACGGCAATAGAATACAGAGAAGAATTTTCATTCCTTTCATCAATCCATCTGTAACATCATTGACATGTTTATCTATGTTTTCCTAGTCATCGAATAATCTACAATAAACAAATACAGTGCATGCATGTTTTCTTTCATTTATTTTCCCTACTATATAACAGAATCCAGGCAAAGGAAATTGCACAAGAACTCCCAGGACGAAGGCCGGCAAGCAATAGAGAGACTCCATAACCGAGATAACTAGGCATAGTTTGAAAAAGTTCATACTAGAATGAGAAAACAAATGCTGAGTAACCACATTCAGGACAGAGGTAACTAAAGCAACCAAATTCCACTGTAGTTCTTCCCATTATAAGAACAAAATGTTCGTATATACATAACAGAGTCCAAGTATAACCCCACGAACAGTTAAAGAGCCAAACGAACCAACAAACCCTAGACGAGGGTTTAGGGATGACCTCCCTTAAATACAATTTTATAGTTAAAGAGAAGCAAAATAAAAAGGAAGGACTGCATTGAATCAGCCCAGGTCGCATAGCTACAACAACACGACATAGAAGAACAAGTATTGGAAACTCGGACTCACAAACAACCTAGAGACCCTAGTCCTACACACGAATTGAAGATGGTGGCAGAGCCTACCGGGTAGGAGCCGAGGCGTTCATACCAAACACACCCACTAACAAACCCCCAACCTGAAAATTGGACCAGGGCAAGATTGTAAGCACACCTGTCAAGAGAGAAAGTGAAAAGCAAAAACTGTACACAAGGAGATTTTTTTTCTTTACCTGGAAGGTTAGCAACACAGACAGAGCGCATGCCATTGAGCCACAAACCTCGGTGACCAACTGAGACAAAGGAAAGAGTTTTGTTATAGACAGAAAAATAGAGGGAATAAAATAAATCATGGATGAATAAATTACATGAAGAGACATTGTGAACAGAAGGAAGCCATTGCCTTTGCAACCTGAAGCATGCACAATACCATTAAGTTTAGCCGATAGAATGACCTTAGAACAAACAATAACCGTGGAGTAATGATAAGTCAAACAACAACATAAGAATTGTAACCATATACTCACTCAAGCGAACAAAACCACTATTCTCTGCCAAGGAGCAGAGTAAACCAATCATCAAGACAGACAACAGAGCCACCCAACGAGTAGAGGAGCCCATAGCCGACACAGACAGAGCATGTGGCTGGTTTCCAAGCAGCCATAGCCAGAAAGAAAACAAATCTACTTACAGACCAAAACCCTCATTGTGTCAAAACCCTCATTGTGTTCACCATAAAAACCAAATGACTGAATGCAGAAATGCCAAGGGTTTTGCCAAGTTCAGTGAATAGCAAATACTAATCAAGGTAAGTACAGCTCAGCCACCATATTAAAGTGCCACCATAAATGCTCCACCTAAGGTCAAGAAAGATTAGTTGATTAATGACTGATTAGTGTGTAATCATAAGTTAAATGATTCCATATCATTGTTAATAATCCATGGTTAATTACAACATCGAGCTAAGCTCAACAAGGTTCATAAACCAAAATACGGACTGGTCCCATCCCATACCATTCTATACAACGAATCCTGCATAGAACTGCAGAACCTGCGCTGGGCTAGGAACAAGACTGAACTAAGCCACGCATCTCTATGCGTTTCGTCTCCAGGCGAGCACCATTGACCATTGACGTTATGAAAACTCCATAGAAAACAACCGTACGTTATGAATCGTTTTGGAATGAACAAATCCATGGATTAACCAAATCGAATTTTATGAGAACATTCGTTATATGAATCAGCGAATGTTTTCGATGAAATTTTGAAATGTTTGTATAGGTTCGAGTCAATTTTATAACGATGGTTTCCATTAATAATGTATAAGGACGAAGCTATAGATATATACTACCCGTAAACATTATATAGCAATTGCATGATGCATCGTAGCTGAAGCAGAAGCATATTGGTTAACGTGAAAGGTTGCAGATTCATGAAATATTTGCTACCAGAGTGTCGAAGTTATATGTTAATTGTTTCACCTAGCTTTTGTTTTCTGATTCTATAATATTTTTTAATTAATTACTTTTTTATTATAAAATAATGGAAAATTATTTAATTTTAAAGTTATTAAAAGAACGATAAAGTGGTATATGATAAGTTTTGTTTGTAGGGTAAAACACTTTTTATTGAGAAATTTGATTTTAGATATACATTTTTTTAATGTATATATTTATCTTTTTAAGTGAAAAGAGAAGAGAATCTGGGAAGCATCACCCTCACCAAAGCTCATTTAAGTTAAGGTGGGCCAGGAGTCTTTGAGCTTAGAAGAAATAATTAAGATGTGAAAATTTTCTTTATAGATTTGAATTTATAACATTTTATAAACAAAAATACATTTTTGTAACAACTACATTTTTAAAAAAATATATTTTTAATCATTAAATTTACTACAACAATTATATCTTATTATTAAATCTACTCCAACAATGGTTTATCTTTATCTGGATTGCAGATTCCAAAAATATTTCCCTATCCGAAAGTATTGGGAATGGAGAGACATGAACGGGGTCAAATTAATATTCCGCTATCTTACATGTCCCTCCGGCCAACTATTCAAAGAACCCACAATCTAGATAAGCTCAAAGCTATAACAACATCATCTTACCTGAAGCTTAGACGTATCGCCCCTCCTGAGAATATCAACCAGCAGATGAATTGCACCGGACTGGACGACTGCATCAATTGGAGCATTATTTTCTGCACAGCAGAAACATTAATAAGAGCAGGGAAGAATGTTTGATTGTTGTTTCTGACCACAAATGTTGGGTCCTGGTTAAAAATAGAGAATCTAACCCATAGATAACATCTTTCGTAGGCGCATAGCAGCAGTCTTCTTTGCCTGAATATCATCAGAAGCAAGCACATGAACAGTCATTGGCAATTTCTGCATCTGCACCAACAAACATTAGACACTATCGATCCAATATCTAAACACTAACATGGCAGTTATCAAGATAATTGTGAAGCAGGTTGCATTATGTGTTGCACGTCTAGATAAAAACCCTAGCATTTAGCATAATAACAGATACTAAATATCAAAACCTAATGGTGATAAACTTCTACCTACCTGATTAAACGACAGTGCCACTTGATTGCAGCGTAGAAACAGATCGTTATAGTAGCACTTGATTGCAGCGTAGAAACAGATCGTTATAGTAGCACAACTAAGTTCTATAAGAGAATTCACCATTTTGTCGTAAACACCACGACCTCTCCGTTTCTTCAGCAGATTTTCCTCCCGTTTAAACATTCTAACGGAATCCCGGTATCTCTGCTACATTGACTGCTTTCTTGTAAGGTCGTTTCCCCGTATCCGATTTGGAATTAGGCTTGGATCTCTGAGACACATTGGAATTGGATCTGCGAGGCATTTTGGCCTGCGGAAGTAACGAGTCCTTCAAAATTGATCTCACTGAGAGTGCAGGGAGAAGTGACAGCAACACCACAAACCTTTACTCCCTTCAAAATTGATCCCACAGAGAAAGTGCAGGGAGAAGTGACAGCAACACCACAAACCCCTCCAACTCTAAAAAACAAGCCCAACTTTATTTATAGAGAGCCGATATGTCCCTGAAGGGTTCTCTGACAGATTCAATTTCATCCCGCTGAAATCCATTAGGAGGAAAGATTTAAATTATTTTGGTGAGGTTCTTGAATCTAGTTAATTAATTATTACAGTTTATCTGATTGCAAATGCGCCTTCTATTCTAATTCAGTATGAAAGAGGTGCCTGAATCTTTCCGAATATTATAAAGGGAATTAATTAATTTTTATAGTTTATCTGATTGTAAAGGCACTCTGCAATATCGTATGAAAGAGGTTCTTGATTTTTCCTTTCGGAATATAAGAAAGGAGTTAACTAATTTTTATAGTTTATCTAAATGCAAAGACCCTTTCCAAAAGAGATATTATATTGCTATATTTATTACTTGCAATATTTTTTTTTTTAAAATTTATATTATTATATTATATATAGAGAGAGAGAGATAATATATTATATAATTTTTTTAATTATATAAAAATTAAAAAATCTTCATCTTTCAATATATTGAGTAGATGTAAGATTAAGAAAATTCTAAGCTAGGAATTTTAGAATTCTAAAATAATTATTTTTATTTTCTTATTTATTTTTAAGAGGGAAGATTTTTATTTCAAAACAAATACATCTCATTCATGATGGATGGATGGTTTAATTAAGAAGAGAAGTAATGGTCTTTTACACTCTATATTTGAAGTATGAAAATTTTGAGATTTGTTTTTAAAAATGGCAAAATTGTTATTTCAAAATACATACAACTCCTCATTCATTGATGGATGCTTTTACTATTTAAAATGATTTCAAATATTAATTAAAAAGAGAATTAATGTATTAAACTTTATTTTTTTATTACACATGAAAAAACTGAATTTATATATATATTTTATTAATTATTTATATTAATTTATTTTTAATTATATTTGATATAAATGTCTTATAATAAGTATTTTTATTCAAATTTAACACGAATATTTTTAAAGAAAATTAATTGGATTTAGATGAGTTTGCAATGTTGTAAATGTAACGTTCATCTTGGATTCATTTTAATATCATGGGTCTATAAATCATGGTAATTTTATAGTTTTAAGTATTAAGAGATTTTCATTTTTTTAAACAATTCAAATGGTTTATGTTTATATTACAACATAACTTCCCTATTGAGTTGGAGAGGGTCAAACATTTAGAATAAATTGATACATGTTTGTTAAAATTGTAGGTTGTCTAAAAGGTAATATGCATGTCATTTCTTACCATATAAAAACATAATTTTCAATCTTTCCCTCTTTCTTGCTTTTCCTTTTAATCTCATACCACTTCTCTGAAGAAGGATCCACAACATGTAAATGTAACTCAAAAATCATGAGATCAAGAAGTAGAGGTGAGGCTAATTACTTCTCAAAATAAAAGGTGTCAGTTTGATGAGACTAATTCATTCCCCCAAAGGAAATAAATGTTACATCATCCATACTCATGGAGAATATTCTAGAGAACAATTTTTTATTCTACTCTAGTCTTCAAGATAGAAAAAAGGTTCCCCAAGAAACAATTCTAAAAATGTAAGATTAGCCTTCTTGGTATATATAATATTTCCCTGTTTTTGATAAAAGTGACCTACCTTTGTGTACAACAATTACATTGCTTAGTTTACATGGTTGTACATGCTCTTTCTCCTTCAAATTATAAAATTTGACCTCTAACAAGAAAACACAACTTTTAACTATTAGGTCCACTCACGTTTTCCACATGAATTTGTAAATAGTAGCATGTAAGATTAAACATATCATAATCCTTTCGCCTATACAACTGTTCAAATTAGCAGCTATCCTCTTAACTAGCATAAAGGTGGATTGGTTATAGGGTGAATATACTCAGTTTCTCAATGTCTCTTGCTTGTCTTTCCAACTTGTTTAACTTGTTTGTTGTTAGATGCATGTATATGTGCACTATAAAATCAAATACATAATGGTTGGCATCTTTGAAATGTTTCTATGACTATAAAATTCCTCATCCTATCTTATTATAGTCCAAATTGTTATGACACCCACATATAACACATTTCCCTTATTTTTAACTCTGCAAGTATACTAGGAAACTGATAATAGATTAGCAAATCTATTTTCTCAAGGATTTGAACCATAGTTTTTTTAGTACATGTTGTTTTTTTTTACATGTTATTTTATGTTTTAACATTAATTATATCGATGTTTTTGGAGAGTTAGATTATGTGGACATGTCATTTTGGGATGTTAGTCATCTGTTACTTTTTAGATAGATTCTCAAAGTGCACTTTATTTTAGGAAATGTGAATAAGAGAAAAATTAAAGGACCTCAAAATTTTCATAATTTCATCATATTTCTATCATCCTTTACACACCATTTTGTCTATCCATAACCTTGTTAGAGATAAAAACAATCTGACATAAATAAAGATAATAAGCATTCATAGCCCAAATACACATAACCATGCTCATCATGATTACGCCTAGAAAACCTCCAAATTTGGAAAAAATATCTATTATTATATTAGCCCCTATGGCTTAAAAATCATGCCTCGACTTAAAAGTAGCCAATCCAACTAGCATGTTGACTTAGTTAAGTGAGCCCTCCACTCAAATCAGACAAATTACAATGGGGAATCCCCAAAACTTTTAAAGGATACATCACATGTAATCCATGGAATTCAAGTTAATTTTTCTTAGGCCTAAAAATTTCTCCAAAATGTTTTGGGTCTCAAGTCTCCAACTCAAGAGCCATCAGTGAAAATGGTCCTACAAGTGGATTCCTCAAATATTTACACTTTGTGAGCATCAAAATAGATAATAAAAATATAATATAATGATCCAATCTCGATTAACTAATTACACATCAAAATAATATATACGATATTTCCTTGTTTGCGATATAAGTGACCTCCCTTTGTGTACAACAATTGAATTAATTAGTTTACATTTTTTTACATGTTCTATCTCCTTGAAATTAAAAATAATTTGACCTCTTACATGAAAATATAACTTTTAACTATCAGGTCCACTCAAGTTTTCCATATAAATTTGTTTATAGTATTTTATAATCTTCAACATATCATAATCCTTTCCTGAATGTGAGTGTTCAAATACATAGCTATCCCCTTCAATAGCATAGATGCGGATTGGTTATAGGGTGAATATATTAAGTTTTCTCAATGTCACTCACTTGTCTTTCCAACTTGTTTAACTTGTGTTTTTGTCAAATGCATTTATTAGTCAAATATTTTAGGTCAACCATGGTTGTTTTAGAGGACATGATTTTGGTGGCCTATGGTATTAGAGTGCATGGATTATATGTGATGAATTCTTTAACAATTTTGGGGATTCTCCATTGTAATGTGTTTGATTTGAGTTGAAGGTTCACTTAACTAGGTCAAGATGTTTGTTGGATTACCTACTTTTAAGTCAGTGGATAGTTCCTTCAACTGCATCATTTATGGAAGACTGATTTGGTAAGGTTCCTTTGATATTCTTTTTACCCCTAGTATCAGCTATATGGAAAACTATGTTTCCATGTTAGTTGGTAAACCAAAAATTTCGTCAAGAAAAACATTGTCATATTGTCAAATAACTTCTAATTAACTCACAAGATTGGCTAATTTATCCAATGAATGGTTCACAACCTAACTAGAAAATATTTAGCATCCCTTCCTTATAATTCTCTCTAACTATAGTGCAGATATTTGGTGCACGAAAATGGACCTTAATATGCCCTTTATAATCTAGATATCTCCATTTTCTGATGTACAAGTAATATTTTTTTCAAGGAAATTAACAATTATCTGATGCCCGTCCAGCCAATACATCACCACTAGAATGTCATATCAGGGTACTGTTAATATATTCAAGCTCACAGTGGTCTATGTTCCATTTAATATAATTGGGAAAGCCTTTTTCCGAAGTAGTAAGTTTTCTTTTTGTTCTAGTGGCTAACTGGACCAACCATAAAAATTTATAGTTTTTAAAATGTAGCTAACAATTTTCTATAGCATAATGTCTAACATAACTCATGTTAGGACTATGGTCTATTAATACAGAAACAGATTGGTTAAAAATAGTATCTCCTATCTCTACCATGGTGGACTAATGCTTTGATTGGCGTCATTCCAAGGTTGTGTTGATGCATGGTATATATCTAGCCACATTTTTGGCACTAGAATCCTATTAAATGTCTTATAGGTTTCGAAAGGATTTGGTATTATAGGGGAAATACTACAAAACATGAGGTTCTCCACAACCACAACATTTTAAGGGTTCCCTTTCCATTCAACTAACTCCCTTATTATTGATTTTTGTCTATTTACACCCAATTTGGGCCTAAGTTTATATTATTTAAGTTTGATTGTTGTTTATGCTAATGTTTTTGTTTTTACACCTTTACGAAGTTGTTTAAATGTCCCATATTTTCCACCTTTTCCACCTTGAGCCATTTTGTCCTTCTTCCTACTAGACCAAGATTTCATATTTTCATTTTTCTTCTTGGCCTATAAGTTGCATATTCTGGTCTTCCTCACGAATTCATCCATAGTTTTTGGATTATCTTATTTAATTCATTTTTTAAAAGAGATTGGAATGTATTTTAAAAAGCATTGTAATCTTGTTTAACTTTTTTGTTGTTAGATGCATGTATATGTGCACTATAAAATCAAATACATCATGTCTCGCATCTTTGAAATGTTTTTGTGACTATAGAATTCCTTATCCTATCTTATTATAGTCTAAATTTTTATGACATCCACGTACAACATAATTTCCTTATTTTTATCTTTGCAAGTATACTAGAAAACTAATAATTTATTAAGAAATATATTTTCTCAAGGATTCCAACGTTATCTTTTTTAGTACATGTTATTTTATTTTTTAACATTAATTCTATCTATGTGTTTGGAGATTTAGTTTATGTGGACATGTCATTTTGGGATGTCAGTGCTTCCCTTAGTAATGTGGGTAGATTCAAAGGGTGAATTTTGATTTTAGGAAATTTGAATAAGAACAAAATTGGAAGGACCTCAAAATTGTCATATTTTCATCATATTTCTATCATCCTCTAGACACCATTCTGTCTACCAATAACCTTGTTAGAGCTAAAACTAATATGAAATAAATAGTGATTATAATCATACATAGGAACAATACACATAAACAATGCTCACTATCATTTACACTAGAAATCCTCAATTGTGTAAAAAGTAGATAATAAATCTATTAGTCCCTATAGATTAAAAGAAACCATGCCTCTAATTAAAAGAATCCAATCCAACCAATATATTCACCTATTTAAGTGATCCCTTCACTCAACTCAGACACATTACAATACAGAATCCATAAAAATATTAAAGAATTCACCACATGTAATCAACGGAATTCAAGTCAATTTGTTTTAGGCCTCAAAATGCCTCAAGAAGGTTTCAGACCTCAATTTCACAAATCGAGAGCTATCAGTAAAAAATTCCCTACAAGATGATTCCTCTAATTTTTCCACTCTCGAAGAATCAAAATAGATAAAAAAAAATAATATAATGATCCAATATGGATGATCTAATTACGCATTAGACTCATATATATATATATTATATATATATATATTATATATATTTATATATATATATATATTTCCCTATTTGAGGTACAAGTGACCTCCCTTTGTGTACAAAAATTTCATTACTTAGTTTACATGGTTGTACATTCTCTTTCTCCTTCAACTTAATTAGAAAATTGACCTCTCACAAGAAAACACAATTTTTAACTATTAGGTTCACTCAAGTTGTCCACATGAATTTGTATATAGTAGTGTATAAATTTCAACATATCATAATCCTTTCGGCAATGTGAATGCTCAAATTAGTAGCCATCGACTTAAATAGCATAAAGGTGGATTGGTTATAGGGTGAATATACTCAATTTATAAATGTCGCTTTATTGTATTTCCAACCTGTTTAACTTGTTTGTTGTTAGATACGTGTATATGTGCACTATAAAATAAAATACATAGTGACTGGCATCTTTGAAAATTTTCTATGACTATAAAATTCCTCATCCTATGTTATTATAGTCCAAATTGTTATGACACCCACATATAACACATTTCCCTTATTTTTATCTTTGCAAGTATACTACAAAACTGATAATATATTAACAAATATATTTTTTCAAGGATTTCAACCTTATTTTTTTTAGTACATGTTATTTATTATCTTAAGATGAATTTTATCTATGTTTTTGGAGAGTTAGATTATGTGCACATGTCATTTTGGTATGTTAGTGCGTCCCTTAGTTTTCTAGGTAGATTCACAAAGCGCACTTTGATTTTAGGAAATCTGAATAAGAAAAAAATTAAAGGACATCAAAATTGTCATACTTTCATCATATTTTTATAATCCTTTACACACCATTTTGTATATCCATAACCTTGTTAGAGATAAAAACAATCTAACATAAGCCACAATACACATAAACCATGCTCATCATGATTTACCCTGGAAAACCACAAATTTGGAAAAACTAGCTAATATATTATTAGTCCCTATGGATTAAAAGAAACCATGCCTTGACTTAAAAGTATTCAATCCAAACAACATGTTGACTTAGTTAAGTGAGATCTCAACTCAAATTAGATAAACTACAATGGGGAATGCCCAAAACTTTTAAAGGATTCATCACATGTAATCCATGGAATTCATGTAAATTTGTTTTAGGCCTTAAAATGCCTCCATAAGGTTTTGGACTTCAGTTCTCCAAAACAATAGCAATCAATAGAAATGACTCTACAAGTTGATTCCTCTAGTCTTTCCACTTTGGAAGTATCAAAATAGATAATAAAAAAATAATACAATGATCCAATTTAGATTACCTAATTATGCATCAAACTGATATATATAATTTGTTTGCGGTACAATAACATCCCTTTGTGTACAACAATTGCATTACTTAGTTTACATGGTTTTACATGCTCTTGCTCCTTCAAATAAAAATAAAAAAAAGGACCTTTGAAAAAAAAGCACATTTTTTCACTATTAGGTCCACTTAAGTTGTCCACTTAAGTTGTCCACATGAATTTGTATATAGTAGTGGATAAGTTTCAACATATCATAATCCTTTCAGAAATGTGAGTGTTCAAATTATTAGCTATCCCCTTAACTAGCATAAAGGTGGATCAGTTATAGGGTGAATATACTTAGTTTCTCATTGTCATTTGCTTGCCCTTCCAACCTCTTTAACTTGTTTGTTGTTAGATGCATGTATATATGCAGTATAAAATCTATACATCATGATTGGCATATTTCTATAACTATAAAATTCTGCATCCTATTTTATTATAGTCCAAATTGTTATAACACCCACATACAACACATTTCCCTTATGTTATATTTGCAAGTTTACAACAAAACTGATAATAGATTAACAAATCTATTTTCTCAAAGATTTAAACCTTAGTTTTTTTACTACATGTTGTTTTTTTTTAATGTACATGTTATTTTATGCCCCTGAAGCGTTCTGTGACTGATTCAATTTCATCCCACTATAACCCATGAAGAGGGAATTTTTTTTTCAAAAAGAAAAAAAATTAATAATATAAAATTATTTTGAACAGGTTCTTGAATTATTTTGAATATTATGAAAAGGGAGATAATTGTTTTTGTTAGAGTTTATCGTTATGCAAAAGGTGCTCTCTAATCCAGTATGAAAGAGGTTCTCGAATATTTCTGAATATTATGAAGGGAGTTAATTAATTTTTATGGTTTTTTTTGATTGCAAAGCGCCCTCTCCAATCCAGCAATGAAGGAGATGTTTATACCGTTATATTTATTAGTTAAAATATTTTGACTCTTTTAAATTATATAAAAATAAAAATGTTATGTTTTCGCCTATCAAATTTTCCCCCCTCAATATATTGAGTAGATCTAAAATTAAGAATTTTAAAATAATTATTTTCATTTTCTTATTTATTTTTAAGAGTGAGAAATTTATTATTTCAAAATACATATATCTCATCATTCATTAATGGATGGTTTAATTAAGAAGAGAATTAATGGTCTTTTACACTCTATTTTTTTATTTGGATGAGGAAAATTTTTGAATTTGTTTTTAAGAGTGGTAAAATTGTCTTTTCAAAATACATACATCTCCTCATTCACTGATTGATGGTTTCAATATTTAAAATTATTTCAAATATTAATCAAGAAGAGAATTAATGGTATTTTACACTTTATTTTTTATTTAGATGATGAAAACCCTGAAATTTTAAAATATTGATCATCTTATAATTTAATTTCAAGTATTTTAATATATATCTTTCTATTTTTTATAATAATTATATTTTTAATTATATTGATATTTAAATGTCCTATAATAAGAAGAAAAAAAAATCAAATTCAATTCACACCGAATATCACCAAAACTAATTCTCGGCAGTTGGGAATAACCTTTTTCTACTAACCAATATTTGTATTTCTCCACATTTCCTTCTTCATTGATCTTCTTCTTAAACACCCATTTTATTCCAATGGGTTTCCTTCTAGTTGAAAATTCCACCAAATCCCAAACCTCATTTTTGTCCCAAGATGTCATTTCATCAACCAAGGACTCTTTCTAGAAGTTTCCATCCTCTGAATCTACAACCTCCGAGATAGTTTTAGGATCATCATCAATAATATAGAAAACAAAAATTGAATGAAATACAACTGGACTATAAATTTATGGTTGCCTTATTTCTCAAACTGACCTTCTCACAGTTGGATTTTTCGGCTCTTCATTTTCTAATTTCTCTTCTGTGTAGAGTCTGATTCTTCCTCCTTTAGCTCAAACTCTATCTTCTCAGGTTCCTATGGTAGGAGTTCATGTTTAATAACGTATTTCAACACTCTAAACACCACATCATGGATGTACATAGCCTTCCTTGTTTCTAGGTTCCAAAGCTGTTATATGGAATTTGTATCTACGGATAAGCACATTTTCTCTAAGTGGGTAGCTACACTTGGAAAAAAATAAAGAAAGTGGTTTAACCTTTTCCTATAATGGATATATGAGATGAAGGAACTTACTTGTGATATTTCGCTTCCTTGATCTCCTTTGAATTTCTACCATCGCTCCCACTCGAACTGAATGCGTCCAATTGGTACCTGTCAACAAATTCAACAGAAGATGACAACGATCAAATTACATGATTTATCTACTATAAACTAATGGAATCAACAACATTGAAACATATATGCATCATAGATATGAAAAACAATATGGGAAATGTAAAAACAACTTTATTGATGTAGAAGGAAGAGTTACACACAAAGTGGTTTCATCCCACATCACTGATCCAACTTCAGTACAAATCCTCGTCGCACTAAAAGAACATCAATCCAATAGAATAACATTACTTGAAATGAACTCAAATCTCAAACCACCAGTATTTCTCTACAATATTCAAATTCCAGCCCCCTGATCACTATGATGAGTGGTCAATTTATAGGGCATTGTAGGTGGTTATGTCATAAATTCGGCGTTGAATGGCTTTCCAAAATTGGAGTTAGTTTCCATGGAGAAAGGGATGAGAGGATAGAGGGATAATTGATCCATAGCCTATCGAAATTCAACCTCATAGGATGAGATAAGAGTTGAGAATCCTTCTAGAATGCTTTAGAATAAAGGAATATTCCCATAATCCAATGCAAATTTGACTCATTCTCGCCCAACGCAGGCCAAAGAGGACCTAAATGCATTATAGTGTAGGGTTGAATGGGCCTACCTCCTCTACAACTCAGTTACCCCTAGCCAATGCTATGTTGGTGTCCCTAGGAGGTATTTTAGCAAGGTTTCAAGCTACAAAACTTTCGTGGATGGAAGCATTTAATTTGATGACTTGAATAGGGCATGTAACAATTGAATTAGGGTTTGATGAGCCCTAATTGCACTGATTTGAATGTCGGGAGCGATGTGCCCAAATAGACTTGTAGCAGCTTCCCCCTAACGCATGAAGTCAAATGATAATGACGAGTGATATGCTTTATGATGTGATGAGGACGATCTGAAGCGGATGGTGACATGCATTTATTACAATACATAATATCATGATATATTTGAATTTTTTATGAATTTATGAGGAATGGCATACCCATACTCATCATATAAACTTTTCTTTACATGTACATAAATCCGATAGTCATCTACAGATATAGACCCATGATAGGATGACCATATGTGTAAAGCCATCGTACAGATGATTTAGTACTCTCCTGAAATCGTAGCCCAGGTGGATGAAAATAGATCCAGGGTCTTTTATCTCATCCAATCGTTCGCTCAAGTACGAGTGTAACCATGTGAGAATGTAATATGAAGTTGAACATGGGGAGACACAGCTTGATTACTAGCCAATGATGTCAGTTGTTAACAAACTCGAGAGAGATCACCGACAAGGATAATGATTCTCAAGGTACTACAGTACATTTTTCATGTTGTGAATAGATGTTTTGATGTCAAACACCATACAAATTCTTTGCATCAAAAGCCACTAATGTCAACCTATTGCCGGAAGCGAGAAACTTGCCATTGATGTATGCAAGCCTCAAGGTACTATAAGGGTGTTTCTAAATCAAATTCCTGGATAATGTGCTGATGTCGATAAGAAGTGACTCATCGCAGGAGGGCCTTGATGTATCCCCCATAAATGACACAAAATGATTGTAATGATTTTGAAGACAAAATGTGACTGATGACACAAGGTTCAAGAATGGCGGTCATGAAAATGATGGCTTACGAGTATTGAAAAGGATGAAGTTTACTGAGTGACTTCTCTTGAACATGTCAGCAACACAGAATGAATTGGTAGCATTGACCCAAAACCAATGTGATGGATGGTGTGATAAACCATATTTATGATAACCATCAAGTAGATAACCCAACCCAAATAGTCACAAAGATGAAGTGAAAGTGTGATGTTCAAGAGCAACTTGCTACCATAAAGTGATTTAACCCTTTTCCCATTTTCCCTAGTCATTGCTGACCAGTACCTCTTTATTTTTTAACAAGCTTGAGGAGGATAACATATGCCTTTTTTATAATTCCACCCTTCAGGTGAATCCATCACTATGTGATGTTTTAATGAGCCTAGACAAGGTGAAACTTAGTCTTGTCATGATGGACATGTTTGTCACTATTTAACGTTTTAACGAGTTTAACAACAATGAGAACTCAGTACTTTTTATGTTTAGAGAGTTTGAAAAGGGAAAAAAAGAAAACTCCACAAGTTCTTTTTCATAAATTTTTCTCTCAAGTCCAAAAAAGCGTAAAATAATACAAGAGAGAACCTATTGACCATGTTCGATCAACGTATTCCATTTTCGTAAGTAATCTATCTTAGTCCAGAAAAGGGTTAAACTTATATTGAGTAGATGTTGTTTCCAATCCTTTTACAAGCTAAAAAGGATAAGCGCTCGGCAGCCTTTTCATATTTCGAGAGTTTGAAAAGAGGTTAAAGAGGACTCCAGGGGGGTTCCTCTAACAGAGCTCAAAAAATAGATAAAAGTATGCTATGTGGTAAAAGGTACAATTCACAATGGTGCACGTCAAATTCACTATGTCAGCTGTAAACCTATTCAAAGAACCACAAAACGGATTAAACATACCTATTTCATTGGTAAAAATAGGTAAAAGCTATAGCTTATTGATTTGATGAACATGAAATAACCATAAAACAAGAATATACCAAGTCATTTTCACCATTTGATATCTACCATTCAGTTTTTGTGCTTTGAACTAGTTTTTACCTTTGACTTTCAACAGATGATTGTGGGAGAATTTTGTGGATCATTCTTCGTGCCATCAGGACCAAGTTGGAGATGTACGTTTTCTCTTTCATTTAAGTTCATTATTTTTCAGTTTCAAGTAATGTTTTTACTGTTTTGGGGTCCCTAGGGAAAATATACCTCGCCCTAGGATCAGTACAACCCAATGCATTGAAAATTGCGTTGCAATGCAATCAAGCATAAGGGTACCTACTCTGTAGTGCACTGTCTCAAGCCTAGGGCTGCACTACGCACAATTTAGAAATTTGGTTCTTCTGGTACCCAAAATCTCTCAAGTTCTTTGCATGAAATGGAACCTAACTAAGCCTATGGTTTTATTTTAGACTTTGATTGGATCAGAATGGCTATTACTTGGCATGAAAGAGAACATGAAGAACAAGATATGGTTTCCCTAAATAATCTTAGTACTATTGAGGCCCTAAGAGATTGTGGGTTACTCAAATATTTCAGGTTGTTCGGGATGAGGAAACAATTAGAACTATTGCAGTTCTTAGTTCATTCATGGGATCCAGTAGAACAACATTTTCACATAAGGGGCAATGTGCTCCCTATATTGAATGATGATACTTACTTCCTTAGAATATTGTTGAGATGTGGTGCCCCTATATTTCTTTCAGGCTCTACCCGTGGGGGTGAATCAGTGAGAGACTACATTTGACATTTCTATCATCTAGGTACACAACCTAGCAAAGATGGGAAGATAAATATCAAGGATGTTTGTGGTTTGCACTTATGAACAATCCTTTTCACTATCACAAAGTTAGTGGGTAGTGAGATACTTCATCTGGTGAACATATCATACATGCAATATGCGCCTAAGTGTCTTGAGCCAACTATATTCAACTGGTGTGAGGAAGTCCTCTCTTTGATGAAAGAGCAACTGTCCAAAGTAAAGAGTAGCAAGACGAAACATTTTAGCTATGGTTTGATCTTGATTGTCTTTACTTTGGAGAGAATTCCATTGATGCAACCTTAGCATGTGTCACTGAGTTTAACTAGTCCCAGAGATCCATAGATGTAGAGATGGGTTGAGTTAATGGATAGACATGTTGGTCAGTCATCAAACTCATTTCCTCCTGCTTTCCTTAGTTGGCTCCATTAGCAACACATGGTCATCGAGGAGCATCCATATGCAGGGATGGATTTTCGTGGAGATCCATATTTGAGATTACTATTGGGTCCTCAATGGGGTGCTATAGGTAAATTATTTTTATCATATGTGTTTTATTGTTTATGTGTTTACTTGTTTTTGTGTTTTTTTATGTTTCCAAGGCTAAACTAAAAATGTTTTCATGCATATAGAGATTGGCACTGTTCGACTAATGGGTCATCAACAAGAGGCGGGTGAATCACCGTGGAGAAATTCCAGAAGAGCAGTTCTCCAAGATTTGGATTTCACTGAGACACTAGCGGAGCTGCATAATCATATAGAGGGGCTAACCCTCGGTATACTAGATGTCTAGATCAAGTAGTTAGCGATGAGGCTACAATGCCATACTATGGGTGTACCTAGCTGTTGGATGAGGCTATTGTGCATGATAGCTCAAGAAATAACCTATTATTATGAGCATCATTAGATCTACTTAGGATGATTTATAGTATACATTTTGATTTTTGAGGTTAGATGACCAACATGTCTTGGACACAATTTTTGTAAAAACTTTAAACATCTATCTATTTCACTTTCAATGTTTTTATATGGTTATGTGAAATCCTATTCAACTATTGATGTGAATTGAAAGTTTACTTTTACATATGTTGTAAATGTCTGTTTAACACATAGTTTGCTAAAGACTCGGTAAACGTGTTAAAGTTCTTGGAAATGTGTTGATATTGAATGTAATCGAAACGTCTTTCTAAGAGACAAACTCTAAGGAACATACAAGAAAGAGTTGGATTTGGATAATATAAATATTTGTAAGTTGTAGTATTACAAGTTGTGAGTCCAGCCTAATGATGACTCGATGAATACCAAGCGAAATTGCATCAGAGAGGAGTTCGATCAATGTGCTATACTCAGCAATATTTTTTGTAGAATGACCAATACAAATCCCTTTAAAACTCACTAACTCACCACTTGGAGTGAATATGGCCCATGCTGCAGAAGATAGATTCTATGTACTATGACCAACACCATCGGCATAACCAACAAATGGTTCCAAATATTCCGACATCTCCAACAAATGCAAAGCGGATTACTTAACGACATAAAACTCTAAAATTCACAACGTGACACACACACAGAATCATAGCATATATACATGGTTTTTTACTACACATAATCAAGCATAGTAATGTTTAAGATACAACCCATTTTGGGGTTGCAATAATGGAATTCCATCATAATCAACTAACTCATAAGCACCTTTTGCCAAAACACGTTTGACATTATAGGGGCTGATCCATAATGGTTCAAATTTCCCTACTCTTAATTTATTACCTTCCTAATCATAAAGCAAGACTAGGTCTCCTTCTGAGAATATGTGAGGCTTGACATTTCATTCATATTCTTCCTTAATTCATTTCTTATGTGCTTCATTGGTTAATGTAGCTTCATGACTTGTTTCATATAGATGGATGAGTTCTAAGAAACTTGCTTCTTCATCAAAAGTAACAGGTAACAAGTCAATTGTGAGTTTTAGTGATGAAATTTCACATTGTATGGGAAAAACTGCCTCTAGATGATACACCAATTGGAAAGGTGTCAATCCAGTTGCATTTTTTACTGAGGTTCAGTAAGCCCACAAAGCTGAGTACAGGATTAAATGCCACTTTCGTTTGTGAACTCGTATCATTTGTTGAAGCATTCACTTAAGGATTTTGTTGATGACTTCAACTTGTCCATTAGATTGTTGATAATGAGTAGAACTATGATGTGAAATTCCTAACTCGGCAGTCAATTTAGTCATCATGTGATTTTGAAAATGTGAACCATGATCTATAAGTATGGCTTGTGGTACACCAAACTGTGCAACCACATGCTTGAAGAAAAAAAGTGTAGTTGTCTCACAACAGTTGTTTAATGTAGGCATCGCCTCGACCCATTTGGTAAAATAGTCAACGGTGACAATAATATACCCATACCCCCCGATCGAGTCAGGGTTACATGTCATGAAGTCAATGCCCCATTTTCAAAATGGTCCAATAGCGACGACAGGATGCAGTGGTTCAGGTGGTATTCGAGTCTTACAGTCAAAAATCCGGCATGCATGACAACTTTTGACAGCAATAATGCAATCATTAAATACGGTTGGCTAGAAGTAACAATCTCAAAGAATCTTCTATTTGGTAGCATAACCAGATAAATGTCCAACAGAAGCACCAAAATGGAAATCATTAAGAACTTTCTCGGCTTCCTCATGTGTGAGGAACCTTCGTAAAATCGTATCGATACCATGATGGTAAAGGGTGTAGCTAATGATCAGATAATATATGTGTTACACTGAATTTTGTCACCTTGACTATTTGCAGTTATATGGCCCCATCAATAGCCATATTGTCCTCTTTGTCAAGCCCCATACCTGTGCTCCTCATGTCAAAACTTCAAAAGAGAGAAAGTCACTTGAAAACATGTTTATCTCTGGGTACGCAGGTTCTCTCTACCTTGCCTGCGTGTACGCACCCCAAATACATTAGACCTGCGTAGTAATATGCTTTGTAAGCTAAAGCTAGGGTGCGTACCCCTGTAAAGGTCAAAAGGCGCAAGTTTCATCTTTAAAAAGTTACTTGTGGTCACTTCTAGAGCCTTCTAGAAGAGTTTTTGACGTGTATTGAGCGCCTCCAGATGGTTCATGCACCCCTATGATAGAGGAGCTTATCCCATCAAGAGAGGAGCTACCCCATCCAAAAGAGGGAGTATCCCATTGATGTTGGAACTGATAACCTCCTCTAGAATACTATAAATATAGGTATTGGGCCAAAGGAGGGGAGGTTGAAAGCTGAACATTCTAAAGGGTAAATGCTGCTGGAATTAGGACTTCCATTGTTGATAACATTGTGAGGAGAGATTACCATCCTTTCTTGTTGCCATATTGGAAGTGGGTGAGCTTGTCAAAGTAGAGGAAATCTCTTGTTGGACCCTGGGAGGAGCTTGCACAGCACCAAGGCTCAGGTTGTAATGGTTCCTTTTTTGTTTCCTTAATACAAATAAGTCCATTCTTCTCAATGATTTGTTGTTAATGAATTATTTCATGTACTCCTTGGTCTATGTGATGAATATGCTTTGTTTTATGATGAATATTCAGGTGTTATGTAATCGTTTGCTTTGTAGTGTATGCAGGTCTTAAAGTGAAGGAGGAGCTCATCTGGATCAGCAAGGCTGGACCGCTACAACAAGCGTTGGACCTAAGGTAAGA